>JAEIFJ010001668.1:0-20765 GCA_018903435.1 Leucophenga varia
GTATCATGAAGTGTTATAAGACTTGGAATGCTCAATTGATTCTTTTTTCTTACGAATATAAACGATTATTTATTTAAATATATCGGTTATAATCGAATACCCAATATTTCCTTTCGATTATAATCGTTTAAAAGTTAAAACCGAATAACAAGTAAACTTTGTTGACTAAAATCGATTTATATATTGCTTCTTTCGATTATAAACAATTTATAAATTAATTACGCCATTTAATTGTAATCGAATAATTTGTTGTTTTAAACGACTTATTTGAAATAATTGAAGATTAATAAGTATCGATTTTTGAATAGACAATCGATTTTTTTTAAAAACGATTTTTTCGGTTTTTTTGATTAAAAAAAGGATGGATTA
This sequence comes from Leucophenga varia, assembly GCA_018903435.1. Taxonomy (NCBI): domain Eukaryota; kingdom Metazoa; phylum Arthropoda; class Insecta; order Diptera; family Drosophilidae; genus Leucophenga; species Leucophenga varia. Next base: position 370 of record JAEIFJ010001668.1, read on the forward strand.
CACAGCCACACAAAAAAATCATTTGAAATGCGGCGAACCGAAGAGAGATAATTTTGAATTTGAATGGGTTGCTGAATCCAAACCTGAAATTAGAATTCTAAAGTTGGTTCGCGGTGGGGGCTGTACCTAAAAATGGGCGTGGCACTCTCATTTTCGAACTTAACCTAGTCGTTGAAGAGATAAGCTTAAGTTTAGAATTTCATCCCAATATCGTTATATCTTCATCGAATAAATCGCATAGCAACAAACAGACGGACAGACAGACAGACGGACATGGCTAGATCGATTCGACTCATCGAGCTGATCAAGAATATATATACTTTCTCCGATGTCTCCTTCAATGCGTTACAAACTTTTGGACAAACTGAATATACCCGATTACACTATGTGTAACGGGTATAAAAAAAAAATAGTAACTAGTGATGTATTTTGAATCCAAATTCATGTCCAGAAATTCAAAACTAATCCGAATTTTTCATACCCTGTACCCAAAGGGTAAAAAGGGTATATTAAGTTTGTGCGAATATATGTAATAGACAGAAGGAGGCTAGATAGACCCCATGTATAAATGTATTATTATAGTCGAACTAGCTATGTTTGTCTGTCCGTCTGCCGTATGAAAGCGATTATCTCATAGACTATATGAGATTGTGCCATCATATTTAAAACTTAGACTCTCCTGAGTGTGCAATTGCAAACTTTTTTTCTTTAGCCCCATTTTAAGGGGTACCTCCCATACAAATCTACCCCAAAATTTTGAGTTTTCGCATAAAAGCGACATTGTTTCTTATTCTAGGAAGTGTAAATTTAGTATAAATTATGGCTATGATAGTCCCAATGAAATATCCCAATAGGGTTGGACCAAGAAAATTTTTGGTGTAGGCCCCATATAAATATAATCAATTATTTCAGTTTTTACATGAAAATATCATGAAAAAAGGTTCATAAGATAGGACTTAACTTAAGCACATAAATATTGGGTAAAGGGTACCATGCGATCGAGCATACTCGATTTCAGCGTTCTTTCCTGTTTTTTTTATATTTACGCAACATTTTCAAAAAGTTTCAATCCGATGGAAATGTGAGAATGAAAATGTGAGCCAACTTTTGAATTCTGATTTCACATTCGCATTCAGATATTAAAAAATACATTAAATACGACTACCCTGGTCCACCGCACAAGCCATGTAATTATTTGAGTGAATGTGTAGCAAAATAGTCCCGGATAAGCGACCCAAAATACATTAAAAATGACATCTCTGGTTTGCCGCACAAAAATACTTGTTTTTTTGGCTGTGTTATTAAAATAAAATAGTTTAATATTGCAGAATCGCTTGATATCGATTTTTACAAATATAGTTTATCAGCCAGGCACCCATTTTCGAAATCACTAAAATTTACTGATTTACTTTTCAAATGAATATGTTTCTGCTTCGACAACTTTTCGTTTTACAATCGGTTACATTTGACCGATTTATTTTTTTTCGGTATGTTCGATAATCGATACATGTTGAACTATTTATTGACATCATTTATTATACTTCAGCAACAAATTTTCATTGCATTCAAAATGTATGTATACAACTATCCCAAAAAATTATTAAAAATGACATCTTAATGAAATTATTTGTTAAAAATGGCTAATAATAACCGATAGCTAATGATATCGATAGCAAAAAGTTACGAATTTCGGAGCATCTAGAAATGAAATCACATAATTTGATTGAAAAAGTAAAACGAAAAAGTAAGTAAAAATGGGAGCCTGGCTGTATATTTTATTTTATGTATAGAATCTTATAAAGGGTGATTTTTTAAGAGCTTGAGAACTTTAAAAAAAAAAACGCATAAAATTTGCAAAATCTCATCGGTTCTTTATTTGAAACGTTAGATTGGTCCATGACGTTTACTTTTTGAAGATAATTTCATTTAAATGTTGACCGCGGCTGCGTCTTAGGTGGTCCATTCGGAAAGTCTAATTTTGGGCAACTTTTTCGAGCATTTCGGCCGGAATAGCCCGAATTTCTTCGGAAATGTTGTCTTCCAAAGCTGGAATAGTTGCTGGCTTATTTCTGTAGACTTTAGACTTGACGTAGCCCCACAAAAATAGTCTAAAGGCGTCAAATCGCATGATCTTGGTGGCCAACTTACCGGTCCATTTCTTGAGATGAATTGTTCTCCGAAGTTTTCCCTCAAAATGGCCATAGAATCGCGAGCTGTGTGGCATGTAGCGCCATCTTGTTGAAACCACATGTCAACCAAGTTCAGTTCTTCCATTTTTGGCAACAAAAAGTTTGTTAGCATCGAACGATAGCGATCGCCATTCACCGTAACGTTGCGTCCAACAGCATCTTTGAAAAAATACGGTCCAATGATTCCACCAGCGTACAAACCACACCAAACAGTGCATTTTTCGGGATGCATGGGCAGTTCTTGAACGGCTTCTGGTTGCTCTTCACTCCAAATGCGGCAATTTTGCTTATTTACGTAGCCATCCAACCAGAAATGAGCCTCATCGCTGAACAAAATTTGTCGATAAAAAGCGGATTTTCACATTTCGAACCGAACACTGATTTTGGTAATAAAATTCAATGATTTGCAAGCGTTGCTCGTTAGTAAGTCTATTCATGATGAAATGTCAAAGTATACTGAGCATCTTTCTCTTTGACACCTTGTCTGAATCCCGCGTGATCTGTCAAATACTAATGCATGAAAATCCTAACCTCAAAAAAATCACCCGTTATAATCGAATCTTTTTAGATATCGATTTTTAAATATAATATCGATTAATATCAAAGTTTTAAATATCGATCTATTCTGGTTTTATGTTTAGAATCCTAAATAATTGCAAATCAGTAAGTATCGATTATTTTATATAGTATCGATACACACGATTTTTTTTTTAAATATCGATTTAAACTGTTTTTATTTTATTTTATCAAACATATAGCAATAGTTATCATTTTTCTTTATTATAATTTTTTTTGAATTTTTTCGATAAATGCTACATAATTTTTTCGTTATTCAAAATAGAGTAAACTAACTAGACATTCCTTATTTCAATTCCTGCTATTTCTTTCAACAGCACGTTTCTCATAAGTTTATTTTTGCCGCAGAACTATTTAAACTTGAAATAAATAATCTATGCACACTGTAAGCCTAATGATGCCGTCAAATCTTTAAAGAAAAAATAAAAATTTAAGTAAATATGAGAAAAAAATAAAGAATATAGGACAAAAACTCATTTCAACAGCAACAGTAGCTAGTAAGCTAGTAAAATATAAAAGAATAAAAAGGACACTCAACAACAGACATCAGCTTTTGTTCCTGCTTTTGTCTATTGAATGCGCCAATATACCTGTCTATTCCTATTATATACACCTATACGAATGTATGCCACTCTCTTCCATTTTTTTTTTCACCCAGTACTGATTTTATGCATTTTATTATCTGCCTTAGTCACGTTTCAATTTACGGCCCATTGGCGGTTACAATTTGCAATCACGTTTTGTACTCGGCGGTCCTTCTATCCTTTTTGCTTAAGTTAACTTTATATAGAATACACACTCAACATCAGTTATTTTACTTGGTTGGTAGTAGTAGGTAGTTCTATGAAGAAGACATTGTTGTCTGCATCAACGCCTTTTGTCGCTATCTCTCTTTTCTCTCTCTCTTTCTAACTGTCTCATATGCGCGTCCTTTGCGTGTTTTTCTTACAACTTATACGCTTTGTTGCTTTATATTATTTAGTTTTTTTTTCGTTTGTTTGTTTGTTTGGTCTCAGTTTCTTTTTGGCTTGTTTTAGTTTTGAATTTATTGCTATTTTGTAATTTGGTCCCTTCGTGCTGCCTCGTGTTCTTCCATTATCCTTTCTCAAATCGTAAGCTTTCACCTGAAAAACTTCATTTTTATTTGCGTGAATTTAACTTGGACTGTTTGAATTGTCTTTTGTCTGTCTGTCTGTCTGTCTGTCTGTCTGTCAGTCTGTCTATCTGGCGGGTTGTGCACGTTTTGGGTTTCTGTTGTATATTTTTTATTGTTTTGGATTTGTTGTAGTCGACCAGACTGTTTCATTGTTTTTTTTTTCGTAGCGGTTTGTTGGCACCGTTTGTTGGTTCATTGTACGCTTTGCCAATGCGATTTTTGCAGGAGTGAATCTAGGGCGAAAGAAATGAGGCAAGAGCACTTCATATAGTTTTGACGCTCTGAAAACAGCCAACAGATTTCCTGGATTCAGTGTTTGAATCATCTCTCCTGTCAGTTGGTAGTACAACAGCTCTCAAGTCTTTTAACTCAAGTCTACTGCTAGGAAAATGATCAACTCGACTCGACTCGTTTAAATTCGGTACGAGTCGACTTCAACTCAAATCGAGTCGGATGCTCGATTAAGTTGATCGGATACTCGGTTGAGCTATAGTTCTAGCATGTTTTAAAATTATTGTAGAATCTCATTTTAACCGCAAAAACGATCGTCAGCGTCAAACGCCTTCTCCATTCCCCATCTCTAGTCAAAATAGTAAAATAAATCCGTAAGATCGGATAACGAAACGGTTAACTTCGGTCGAATAACCGAAACTACGGATACTCAATTTAGAGATTATTCGTTTATTCGAGTAAAAATATGAGCTGATTCGAAGTGTTCGGTTATTCGACTCATTGGCTCGAGTAAGTCAAGACTCGATTATATCTGTTTTATGAGTTAATCGCCCTCCTGAATACCTTGTGACACTTCGCTTTGAACTAACTGCTCCATTTCCTGGATCTGGAGTTGTTGTCAATTGGAACATCACTAATTCCCAGGCTTTGCATTCTAGAATAGTTGTCCACCTGAAACTGTGCTACTCCTTTAAAAAGGATATCTGAGGGCTTAAGACTGGACGTGTACAGTATTTGCTGTGGGCGGACTTCTTCCATTCTGGCTTGCTCTTGCTTACTAGCAAACTGTATCGCGGTGCATTACTGCTGTTAGTTGCCAGAACATGTAGATAAAGAGGTGCAACTATACAGAAATGCCCTATATACACGTAGGACTATAGGTACTTCCTAATGAAAAAATATGTCGGGGGTTATTTTTGTCTGGTCCAGTTTTTGTTTTAGAGCCTCTAGCCAAGTTTATTATCGATTATCTTACTGCAACCAATAGGAGAGGAATAATATGTTACGCATTTTGGTAAACTGGGAATGAAGATGAGGGTACAATGTAGTTTTTTCTCCAAACTATGTCGTAAAATGGTTAAGTTTTCATACCGTTGTGGTATTCTAGAACAGCAGAAGCCCATATCAAAGTGATCACATACATCGCAAGAGAACATAGTCGATAAATTCCGTAAATAAGTATCTTATACATCTTCGGTTCCTGAAACCCTAATGGGTCATAGGGCGTCAATAGCTGCTCTCCACATCGTCCTGTTCTCTGCAAGGGCTGCAAGTTGACTCCACAATGGTATGTGAAGTCCTTCTCGTCACTCCCATGACACTGTTCTCCTCCATGTTTCTCGGGGAAATCCTCTTCTTCGATCTCTACCATCATGAGGATTCCATTGCATGGCTTTTCGTGTGATGTTGCCCACGGGCTTACGAAGTGTATGCCCAATCCATCTCCACTTCTGATGCATGATCCTTCTGCTGAGCGGCTCGATGTAGGCCCTGCGGTACACCTCCTCATTGGGAATTCAATCCCTCCAATGAATTTGGAGAGCAGCGGTTAACAAACACCTGAAGTTTGTTGGTGATAGTTGTGGTTACCTTAGATTTGAACAGTCTGATTTTAAGAGTTGTACTAAAATCGTTGTTTCGCCAGATGGGAAAAATCTTATCGAAAACGGTTCTGGCTTTTCAGATCTGGCTGCAGACATCCAGCTCAGTTCCACTTTCTTCTGCAAGAATTCTGACTAGGTATGTATAGTTCTCAACCATTTCGATTTGTCGTCCATCGATTACAAGTCTACTCGTGGTCAGTCCAGTATGACTGAGACTGAGGGCTTGTGTTTTCCGCGTGTTGATTTTTAGCCTAGCGGAGGAAGATGTCCTCTCAAGCGCTATAAAAATTCAGGATAAATCCGTCATGGTATAGCAAAACAACCCCTATTGATGAGAGGATGCAGCCTTGGCCTACTCCGCTTTGGATGTCGAAAGGTTCATACAGACTTCCTCGGTGTATCATTGCGCGCCATTGTACGTTGCAACATCATTTCAAAACCAGCTCAGAATAGATAGATAGAGGTGGCCGAGGAGAAAACCCATATTCCCTACACAATTAGCATATAAATGCCGTTTTGCTACCACATAAACATCTCGGAAGTGGGCCTTAAGTACATCAATGACAGTTAAGGAAGGACCGTAGTTTAGAGGGACATAAGAGAGAGAGATCGCTCAGCGATTCCAACTGCCTACGTCCAAAGTACTTTAGTCTACTACACAGAGAAAATGTTCTAACGTTTCTGGAGTATCTTTTTCTTACAACTTCAGCATGTGCTGTTGTATGGGATTCCTAATCCGGCCGCGTGTTTCCCAATGGACCAGTGACTTGTAATGGCGGCCGTTAGTCTCGCAAGATCTTTGAGGAAGTTCAACAGAAGAGTTCTGGTACGTAAGGGGGACAATCGTAGGCCAAATAAGCTTAGCCTTCCTGCAGCTATTCATATTTTGCCATTTATTATTGCCTAAAGAGGTGAAGTGATTCCTAATGAGGGCGACCTTAGCGCTTATTGGGATCAGAACCGCAACTGGCTGTGATTCATCCGATGAACCCTGTCTAGCCTGTGTGTCTGCTTGCTCGTTCCCGGAATACCGTAAGGCGGTACATCCAGGCTTTCAGTGCATCATGTGTCTCTTCCAATTTGATGGGAGGTGTTCCCTTTAAGATTCACATTTAACAGTTTTCTACCAAATTAATTCCATATTAAATTTTTCAAGTTTGCAAATATTTTGATTATTATTTTTATTTAAGCGCCCTTTTGCGCCCGTTTCTTAAAACCGCAATGACATTATCTTTATATTATCCTTTGCACCTTGTAATATTCTTTGTTTTTGTGTGTGTGTTTTTTTTTTTTTTTGTTTTCATAATCAAAGATGTCGATGTCGTTGCCATTGTACACCTGTAGAATATTATTTTCGGTTAACATTGCTTCATTTGCACTACGTGCCACAGCTACAACTGTAAGTTAAGTCACATGGTTACAGTTGGTCTGCAACACAGCGACAGAAAGAGAGAGATAGCAAGATAATTTTCACTTTTTATGCTGCAATGTAGCTCGGAGTGTGTCTGTCCGTTTGTCTGTCTGCAATGCTGCTGTCATTGTCGTTGATGAATCGTAAATTTTAACTTTTTATTACATAATTTCTGTCATTACCGAGTTGGTGTCTGTCTGTCTGTCTGTTGGTCCCTTGTTACCTTTTGTCTCTTAGCATCTCACTCGAACTGCGTGAGTTGTGTAAATGCGACTCACGTTTATTTTTCTTCTTCCTTTTTTTTTTTTTTTTTTTTTTTGAATGCAATATTCCTAATGACTTCAATACGAGGACTGACTCACTGTCTAACTGACTTCATTTGCGCAAAGTTGTATTACTTTTATGACCACCAAGTCATAGCTACTATTTTACTGTGTCGGTAATTTAAAATGTAATTAGTTTAAGTAATGAACATACACTTTTTGAACGTTGAACTCAAAAGGCTTTTACCTGTGTTGGTAGTTTTTTTTATGACTATTCCTTGCATCCGGTTTGCCATTTTACTTTTTCTTTTACTTATACAGCTCAACTTAAGTCGTACAACGACGAGGACGACGCATCTTCATTTTCATTTGACTTTTAATGTGCCGCCATTTTAATATTGCTTTATGCAGCATCGCTCTGTCTCTGTCTCTCTCTCTCTCGTTTTAATATTTCAAAATGCCATCTCGTTTTAATTTTTATTTTTTATTTTAGTAGCGCTAAAAAATCATTATTTCATACATTTTAAATGAGTTTCCTTGCCATATTTTTCTGCCACAATTTCGCATAATTTCTGCAAATGTTTCAAAGGCTTTATTTCTCTTGCTGCTTCATCTTTTCTACTTCTTTTGCTGCCATTTTTTATAATTTCTTCCGCTCATTTTTTTTTTTTTTTTTTTTTTTTTTTGCTTTTGCGCTGCATAAATTTTTATTAGCCTCATAAATCATGCAAAGTGCTTTTCTTTGAGTTTGAAGTCTTATTTCTAGTGCACTTTTATGCTTTTGACCCAAGTCCAACTGTTCAGCTGTCTGTCTGTCAGTCTGTCCATCCATTTCAAATAGCTTCTAATTAGCCACAAAAGAATTGCGCATTGTTATGACTCTCCTTTTACTTGCACAATCCTTCTAAAAAAAAACAAAAACCAGCAGCTTACTTTTGTCCTGCGTTCTTTTCTGTATTTGCTTCATTAGCGCAATTTCCGCGCTTGTCAAGCACAACAATTGATTTCCGCGTCAATATTTTCTTGCCATTTTTTGCATTTTTTTCATTCTAACTGTTTGAGTAATATATTTTTTTTTTCAAAATTCATTTTAACGCCTTTTGTCGTTTGACATTGTTTGTTGAGTGTCCTTTCATTTTTTTTTTTTTTTTTGATTTTATTATTTCTAGTTGCTGTAAACGCCATCGTTGTCCTCATCGTTGTCGATGATTTGTGTTTACACAAGCAGTTAGTGACAGTAACGAGTTATTCCGCTTACAAAGTACATAGAAACGTTTTGGTGTATGGACAAGAATACACTTGAAGAATAACCATTTTTTTTTGCAATGAATCATAAAATATTTATCATTTAATCTAGAATTTTTAATAGGGAATATTTGCTTTCGGCTATATAAAGTGAACTAATTTTGATATTTCGAAAGAGTTTGTCTAATAACTTTAAAACTAACTTTATTTATTTATTTTTTTTTTTTTGAGATCTTGTATCTTAATCTCTGTAATTCTTAAAATCAGTTTTAGTTATTTATTTGGTCGACCAGTGTTATTGATTGACAAAAGACGTAAGCGTTAGATTTATCAAAAAATCGTTTTGTTCTTAGATCTCGAGTTCAGTTTTATAGTCAGCTGAACAGACAAAAAGAGAAGAAAACTAGAAAAACTCAACGAAAAGACTAAGGAAGTTCCCTGAAGGAATATAATTTTTTGTTTGATTAATCTGATTCTAGCGAGTTTTTATATATTCAATTTTTACGATTTTTCTTTGATTCTCTATTTTTTATTCGATTTTGTTTCAAATCGATCTTATAATCGATTAATAATAAATTTTTTGAAGTAATGATTTTTAATTGATGTTTAAAAGGTTATAATAAAATAATAAAATCGGTTCTGATGATTTGTTGGCTTATCGAATTCGATCAACTTCTTTGTGTAATTTTATTTATTGATCTTTTAAAAAATTGATGAAGTTAAATAATCGTTATGCTTGATTTTTTTAAATTACCGATTATATCTACTTTTGAACCATCGATTCTCATGATATTTTAAATATCCGATTTAGTAAATATTTTTTTTTTAAATAATTTCAAATAATCGATTCTGTATTTTATTTTAATAATTGTTTTTCCAATTTTTTAATTAAAGCTGTCGACTTAAATCGTTTTATTTGATCTTTGAAGTATCGATTTAATTGATTTTTTGAATAATCGATTTCGCTGATTTTCAAAAAATGCTGTATATATTTAAATAAACGATTCATTCCACTTTAATTGACTTTTTATAATAATCAATTATTTGCGATTATTCATCATTTTAATTTCGTTTTTTTTTTAAATCGATCTAATATTCGATCCATAATCGATTTTTTTGAATACTCGAATTTTAATCGATGTTTAATAATTTATAATAATCGATTCTAATGATTTTTTGATTTATCGAATGCGACACATTTTTTTTTTTTGTTTAATTTAATTTGTTGATCTTATCAAAAATGTATGTAGTCAAATTTTCAAATACTCGACATGGTCGATTTTTTGAATTATCGATTATATTTATTTTTGAACTATCGATCTCATGACTTTTTTAAATATCCGATCTACTTAATTTTTTTTTTAAATTTTATCGGCTTTTAACTAATTTATTTTTGAATAAAATATTCTGATGTTTTTTTAAATAATCGATTCAGATTTTTTAAATAATTTCTTTAACGTTTTTTTTTAATAAAAGCTGTCGTTCTGATTAATAGTCGATTTGTTTAGTTTTGAAAGTATCGATTTAATTGATTCTTTAAATAATCAATTTTTCTGATTTTTCAAAAAATTCTGTTTATCTTTAAGAAGAGAATCATTCCACTTTAATTGACTTTTTTTTTTAATAATCAATTATTTTGCGATTTTTCATTGATACTTAATTTTTATTTCGATTTTTTTCCAATCGATCATATAATCGATTTATATTGGATTTTTTGAAGTATCGAATTTTAATCGATGTTTAATAATTTATCGATTCTGATTATTTTTTGACTTTTCGAATCAGACCAATCTTTTTTTTATTTTTTTTTATTTAATTTGTTGCTCTTATAAAAATTCATGTTGTCAATATTTCAAATAATCGTATGGTTGATTTTTTGAATTATCGATTATATTTATTTGTGAACTATCGATTCTCATGAATTTTTAAATAACCGATTTAGTAAATTTTTTATTTTATCGACTTTTAAATAATTTATTTTTGAATAATTGGTTTAGAAGTTTTTTTGAATAATCGATTATATATATATTTTTAAATTAAGCTGTTTGTCGACTATATAAGACAATTTGTTTGATCTTGGAAGTATCAATTTTGTAGATTTTTTTTAATCATTTTCAAAAAATGCTGTCTATTTTTAAATAAACGAATCGTTCCAATACATTACATTAATTGAATTTTCGATTTTTATAGATATTTAGGCCCCGTTTCCATTAGGCCGCCTTCCGCGTTAGCGTTAAAAACTCGACAAACTCGCATTTAAATCGTATACAAAAAGATAGGCAGTTAGGTATGGGAAAAGTCGCGTTAATTTTGAACGCGACTTTCGATAACACGCGTTCAAACAAATTTCACACCGATTTCAAACCAATTTCTCTTATCGGTTCGAATAATTTGGCAATCGTTAGTTGCGCATACTTATGAAAACAGCGACAAAGTAACCGCAAAAAATAAACATTTACATAAAACCTTCCCCCCCATATAGGACTGTGTGATTAATCGATTAATCAAGGAGCAATCGATTATTTTGTATAATCAAGTGATCGATTACTTAAAGAATGAACAATTGATTAATCAACAATCAATTATCTAGAAATTAATAGAGGGCAATTGTCTCGAAATTGACGAACCAAGCGAAAAACAACGTTTTAAAAGTGAGAAGCAAAAAAAAAAAGAAAAGGTCTTCACTTTTTAAGTTTTTTACATTGAAAAGAAGATCATGAAATATAATATTCTTAAAACCTTATATCAAAAAATATTTTGTGCTAATCATGATTAATCACTAATAATCGATTTTTCCTTACAATCATCAACAATCGATTATTTCCAACAATCACACAGCCCTAGCTGCATATATTCAAATGACGGATTACCTTATCATGCTCGTATTGGACAGCAGTTACTAAAGGAACAACACCTACATCCATTCATTATATTAAAAATCTGCATTAAAAAAAAAAAAAATTTTTTTAACCTGTACAGTTTTTTTACTACAAAACAATCAAAATCAGCTGTTTTAACTCGAACGCTAACGCTAAAACGCAATGGAAACACCGTTCCGCGTTTTTCGATAAATTGTTAACGCTCAGTGGAAATGCGGCATTAAATTATTGATTTTGATAATTTTTTGAGTAGACGATTTTTCTTATTTTTTTTAATTATCGTTTTTTTTAAATATTCAAGATTTTTTGTTTCATGTCAAATAATCAAATAATACAATATTCAATTAAAATCAATAAAAATATATTTTCGATTTATATCTTCCATTTCTCAACATAATTTTCTCTGAGTGTAAGATGAAATAAAGTTAGCTTTTGTGAAAGAATGAATAAAAAAATACATTGAACTGTTTCAGTTGGCTAACATTTTTAGCAATGCACTTTGTGTATGCATGTCCTGCTGCTGCTTCTGCTACAGCTGCATGTCCTTTGCTTTTATGTTTTTTTTTTATTTCGTTTTATTTGCGAATCTTTCTTTATACATATTTATTCGACACCACATGTCCGTCTAACGACAATTGTGTCATTTTTCTTTGGTTAGCTATATTATATTTTTTCTATATTTATCTTTTTATTTTAAGCTGTCATTATTGCAGCAGTCAAAGCAGTGAAATATTTACAAAATGCATTGAGTGTAACTTTAAAAAATTTTGCTGCTGCTTTTCTGCTCTAAAAGCTTCCTTAAGTTTTTTTTTTTTGTTTGCTTTATTTTTTATGTTCAAATTTTACGCCATACTCTTGGCATATACTGCACGCCTGCTCAAAGTAATCGATTCTGTTATCGATGATGTTTGCAATCATGCTTTCAATGTTGCACTTGTCGTCGTCGTCGTTTGTAATTTTTTTCTTTTCTATATTTTGAAGCATTTTTGTATTTTTATTCGCTTCGCTACGATTTGCTTTGCTTGCTGCAACAACGAAATTATTTGCATTTGGAATTGTGTGCTATTTTTTTTGTTTTTTTGTTAACAGCGACGTCACTTCCGTTTGCACTTTTCTTTTGATTTTTATTTTTTTTTTCGCTTCTTCTAGTCTTTACGTGCACTACATGCCATAGCAATATGATTACCTAAAGTTTCTTACGCTACGTCGTATTCTATGACGGCATATCCTGTTGCCTAGGCAACTTTATATTGTAGTAAAAAGGATACACATATACGAGTATCGAACAAGAAATACGAGCTGCATCTTTTTGTTTGCCTTTATTCATTCGTTGCTCATGCATGCAGCACAATTTAAATAAATACATTTGTACATGAATAGCACGAAACGCTGCTGCAACCAACTTGCTTGCAACATTTTGAAGGAAGCCTAAGCGAGTTTACACTCTGCATGACAATAATGTTATACATCATCATCATCATCATCATTGCAACATAATGAGCATTGTAAGCATTGTTGCAACTTCTTCTTCTTTAGATGTTGCATGCATGCTTGTCTTGACTTTGGTTGCATCTTGAAATTATTTCGTATATATTTTTACAATTACGATTAAGTTTTTTGTATTGCAGCACGTAAGAGATACATTTACGTTTGTTCTACATTTATACATTTTGTATATACAACTAAAAAAAAAAAAAGAAGAAGAAGGATGTACGCTTCTTCTTAAGTAGCGAAATAACGCAAATATGTTTAAGATGCATGAAATAGTTGCACAGTGATTCGTTAATGGGTATGAATTGATAAATTTGTGGGTTCGCAAATAACGAGAGCAGATACACATACAGACAGACAGACAGACAAATATATAAAACGTGTAACTTTGTGCAATCGGTAGAAGTATCGATACTCCAATCGATTTTTTTTTAAAACAAAAACGGTTTTCAAGAAATGGATGCGGAGAAATGAGATAAAGAATCTAAAGGAAGATTTATATTTCAACAGAATCTACAAACAAATCTTACTTGCATAATTTTTTGACTCTGCAGTGAGTTAGTAACACTGCACTCCTCTGCTCTTATTTGGTTTTAATAAATCTTTATTTTCCTTTTATACCTGCCACACATAAGGTGAAGGGCATATTCAGTTTGTCTTAAAGTTTGTAACGCATTAAAGGAGGCATCGAAGACCCCATAAAGTATATATATTCTTGATCAGCTCGACGAGACGAATCGATCTAGCCATGTCCGTATGTCCATCCGTCCGTCTGTTTGTTTCTTCGCAGTTTATTCGGTCAGTTTAAAAGATATTAAGGTGAAATTCAGAACTTAAGCTTTTCTTTCGAACGACTAAAACAAGTGTGAAAATGAAAGTACCACGCCCATTTTAGGTATAGCCCCGTACAAACTTTCCTTTTTTTCGGTTATTTGTATGAAAATAGCTTTTATACATGAATGTATTCACTCCAAATTGGGTAAAAATACTTATAATGTCTTCCAATGTCAAAACTAGGTGCAGCCCCCATACAAATCTACCGCCCATTTCGAATTTTTGTGAATGCATTCACTCAAAATTGGATAAAAACACCTCTTTATCATCCAGTTCCAAAACCAGTATGCCACGCCCATTTTTATGTATAGCCCCCATACAAACTTACCGACTATCCCCGAACTTTTGTATGAAAAAGTACATTTTTAAATGTGTATAGGCCACCGATGATCGCACATAAACTATTCAAAGATTCGTGTGGCGGGTATTTAAGCTTCGGTTCCACCGAAGTTATCGTTATTCCTCGTTTTTTATACCCGTTACACAAAGTGTAAACGGGTATATTCAGTTTGTCCGAAAGTTTGCAACGCATTGAAGGAGACATCGGAGACCCCATAAAGTATATATATTATTGATCAGCTCGATGAGACGAATCGAGTTAGCCATATCCGTCTGCCTGTCCGTCCGTCTGTCTGTCCGTCTGTCTGTCTGTCCGTCTGTTGCGATGTGTGTTACTCGGAAAGTTTTAAGGATATTGACCTGAAATTTGAAACTTAAGTTTTTTGTGCTCCTAGTTAGTTTGTATGACAGAACCAAGATGCCACGCCCATTTTCAGATATAGCCCCATACAAACTTACCACTTTTTCGATTTTTTGTATGAAAATACGTATTATTTATGAATATATTTAATCCAAATAGGGTAAGAACACTTTTTATGTCATCCAATGTCAAATCTAAGGAGCCACGCCCATTTTTATGTATAGGCTCCATACAAACTTACCGCCCATTTTCGAGTTTTTATATGAAAACATTTATTATTTCTGAATGAATTCATTTAAATTTGGTAAAATCAATTACAATGTCCACCTAAGTGAACACTTTCGATTCAAATTTGATCTAAGCACTTGGTGAACATATAAACTATTAAAAGTGTTGTGTAACGGGTATTTCAGCTTCGGTTCCACCGAAGTTAAAGTTTTTTCCTTGTTTTATTGTGGATTTGGAATTTGACTTCAAGCTTCAATTGTTGCATAAATTGAAGCATTAGTGGCATCCAGAGTTTTAAAAGAATAGTCCAACATATCGAACTTATTTCACACAAAATAATCATCTGTCTGATCGCCAAAAGTTTTTTGGCCGTTTGGACTGGCTATCATTGATTTTAGACCTGGATACGCAACATCAAGAGCTGAAGTCGCGTTCTAAAGCATTAAATGCTCGAAAAAACTCGTTAAAGATCTAGTCCATGATATACTAGAAAGAGATTTTGAAAAATGTAATTTAAAACAGTGATAAGCACTCTCTTAATTTCATATCATGAGCCTTCTCATGAACTCTAAAAGCTTCTTTATATGGGTGGCTTTATATGCCAATGATACCACCACTGTCATTAAAATTGTTTTATTAATATTTAAAGGTAAAGCGCACTGATAAATATTTAATAATTATTTAATAACATAAATACTTAAACTAAAAATCTGATTAAAAACCCCGAAATTTATTGTAAGACTTTGTAAAAATAGAGAATAGTATTCTATTAGGAGTAGAACGCATTTCCAATAGCTACACATACGATCCAATAGTTTACATGCTTGTAATGATACTTGTGCACACTCAAGAAGTTTCTTGAAATTCCATAATTTCAGTGAAGTGCAAATCGCAAGAGCACTCACATGATTTTGTTGTTGCGGGAAGAAACAAATTTTACTATTCACAAGCAATTTTTATATCAGAGATGAGTATTGGGTGGGATACTCGCTGGTCGGCTAGTGAAAACAGTTAAGAACTGTGACTCTTAAACACAACATATTTGTTTTTTTTTTCCCCTCACACACAGTGTGGAGGGTATTATCATTTGTCAGAAAGTTTGTAACGCATTAAAGGAGACATCTTAGACCCTATAAAGTATATATATTCTTGATCAGCTCGACGAGACGGAGTCGATCTAGCCATGTCCGTCCGTCCGTCTGTCTGTATGTATGCGATTCATTCGCTTAGTTTTTTAAAGATATTGACCTGAAACTCGGAACTTAAGTTTTCTTCAGTACGCATCAAGTGTTCATTCAAGTGTTAAATCAAAGTGCCACGCCCATTTTAAGTTATAGCCCCCATCCAACTTTACCGTTTTTTTCGATTTTTTCTATGAAAATAGCTTTTGTTTTGATTGTAGTCAGTCCGCGTGGGGGGTAAAAATACTTCTTGTCATCTAATGTTAATTCCAGGCTGCCACGCCCATTTTTAGCTATAGTCCCCATACAAACTTTCCGGACCATTTTCGAGAACGAAAAATAGCCATTAATTCTGAATGTAGTCCTCCTTCGGTAAAAATACTTCTAATTTATCCATGCAAATCCAGCCGCCAATTCCCAATGTCCCCCATTGGTTAAATACTTTTTGTCATCCAATGTCAAATCCAACTGCCCCCCCATTTTTAGCTATAGCTCCCATACAAATTAAACGCCCGCTGAATTTTATATGAAAATAGGTGTTATTTGGTGAGAATATTCACTCAAATTTGGGAAAAACACTTCTAATGACATCCAATAACAAACCAAGGTGCCACGCCCATTTTGTTATACCCTCGATTATTTTCGAATGTATCAAAAAGTAATTATTTTCGAATATATATTTATAAATATATTTAAACCACTGATGATACCACATGTAAACTATTCAAAGATTCGTGTGACGGTATTTAAGCTTCGGTTCCACCGAAGTTAACGTTTTTTCTTGTTTTTATTGGTAAGGATAAGCTTATTTTATTGCTTCTCACATCAACTAATAAAATTCTTGCTTACTTTGATATGGGGCACCTATTTTACTGAACAGTAGTAAGTATAATATTTGTGATTGCGTAAATATTTAGCAATTTGACTGTTAATTGCGTATATCTGCTGGTAAAATTATCGTACTGGAGCGCTCTTCACCGATCTCAACGTGACATTTACTGATTGATTTTTCTCTAATGTTCACATAGCGAACTTAGATCAAAAACTTAGCTCAAGGTCTGGTCAAAGAAACGTAGGTCTTGAGCCAGCCAGTTCATAAACGAAAAATCACAGCCTAATAAGAACACATGACCAGAATTTGAGTCAAAGGACTTACTTAAGCTTAGAATTTTCGGTGTTCTAAAAATATAATGAAGCATATTTTTCAGCTGTTTCTGCAAGCGTAGTTTGCAGCACTGTATTAAATATTGTCTTCACAACAACAAACATTTATATGTACGAGTATTACAATGAGATGTGGATATAATTTGTTAAAATTTATTCAGTTCTTGATGAAACACTGACACAGCTCCGTGATACAACGATCGTCTACGTTATCACATTAACCCATTGGCATCGGCTCTCGCTATCAACACATGCAAAGGCGCCTCAAGAGACTCCACCCAGATGATCTACCTACGCGGGAATAGACTCTAATAGTAATATAGCTTATTATACTTAAAGCTTACTACTGAACTTCTGTCATTGCTCCTAGATTTCATAAATATGTTTAAAGTTTCTTCAGTGAAATGCTCAACATAAATAAATAATTAAAAAAAAAAAAAAATTATTTTTCATGATTTGTAAGTCATGAGGCAGCTTTCCAGAGTGAGGCGGGTCAGATGAGTTGCTGTGGAGTGGACAATGAAACAGCGCGGCCCCCACTGCCTTTTTTATTTTCTGCATTTATGTTGTTGTTGTTATTCTTCTCATTGAAAAAAGTTTATATAAACGTTTCTTTGACCAGACTTTGAGCCTGCTAAGATTCATAATCTATTATAATATTTGAATTTAAAGATCTTTGAAAAATGGAGAGCTTTTGCCTCTTATATGGTTCTGTTTTCTTTTGGTTGGAAACCATTTTCTTTTTAGAAGAACTAGTTCGTTTCATGGTTCGTAGCAAACGATCGAAAATGCTTGGTTTGGTCTAAAAATCGGTTGTGTTCAAAACCGGTTTGCAGCCCCAGTTTAAACATGCCACATTTAGTGTGAAACAAGTGCATTCAGTTTGTCGGAAAGTTTGTAACGCATCAAAGGAAACATCTTGGACCCTATAAAAGTATGGTGTATGTATTTTCTTGATCAGCTTGACGTGATGAGTCGATCTAGCTATGTGTTTGTAGCTGCGCGATTTATTCGCTCAGTTTGGAAAATATTATGTGCCACGCCCACTTAGGTATTGCTCCTTTACTAACATATCAAAATACAACATTTTATCAAATTATTTAAAAAGCTAATGGCTTGTTATATTGTTCAAATACTTCTTCTATCAAGCCATCCATATATTAATTAGGCTGGGATCAGACCGCGAATTATAAAATTTTAAAGAATATTTTAATTGTTATATTTAAAGCAATATGTTTTTGAATACAATGCTAAATACGCAGATCTGTGGTAGGTATAAAGTCATTACAACTCGAAGTTAACGTTATTCCTCGTTTTTGTTTTTTGTGCAATTTTCAACAGAGCTCAAAGCACTGTGCTTTAAATTGAAGTAGGCTTGAGGCAACAAGATATACATACGTTTTCAAAGTGTTTATAATCAGCTTATAACCCTATTACGATAAATAAAATTACACGAAAATTTTCCCATAACCCCTTTTCGCTGCTGTGGAATTATAATTTAATGCTGCTTTTGCTTTGATGAAATGAACTTTTTTTTTCAACTTGCTCATTCCGTGCACACGCTTTATGATTTATAAGTTCACAAAACCCCAGAAACATATTCAATAAATAATAAGTAAGATTACCTTAAGATTATTAATTCATTAAAATTCATAGCTCAATGAACAACACAAAATGCACATAAATAATAATATTTTGTGTGTGAAAAGCTACGTATATGCAAAACTAAACTAAAATTAGCTTACAAATAATAAAATACTGAATAGAAAATTTAAACAAAAGCAAATAAAAAGCCATACAATTGGGAAAAAGTACACTCACACTCGCTCTCCATTGTCCTTTTTTATAAAACAATTCGACAATTGTAGGCTCTAACTAATCCAATTTTTTTTACTAATTTGCACGCATTCACGCCTTGCGCGCTTGATTAGTTGACGAATTTATTATATAAAAGCAAATAATCTTATATTCCTTAATGATGCATTGTCATGATTAAACTCATCAACCTACAGCAGCAGCTAAAATTGAATTAAAATTTTTCGAGGAGTGAACTGTCTCGATTTATACCAACACACACACACACCCACACACAATTTCCTATGGAATGTCATATTAATGGACATCGAAATAATCAAAAACTAAATTTTGTATTAAAATATTGAGCGAATGTGTATGTCCTGTGAGAACGAATGAACGAGCAAACTGAGCGTATAAAGTGTTTAGGACATAAAATTATACCATAGCAGAACATATACGAGTATATTCGATTTGCTTGCATTTATGTATGTATTTGTTAGTATCTGTGTGTATACGAGTATATTCGCACCGATTCGAAATTCATGAATTCATTCATAAATTATTGGTCCCAATGCAGTCATAAAGTGTACAGAAAACACACACCAAAACCATTCGATTTGATTCTGTATTGAAGCATAAAGCGTAGCGAATGTCCAGTCAGCCAGTAAGCAAGCAAGCAAGTAAGTTGAGAACAAAACTTTGGCTGTAATCCTTATGCATGTAACAAGGACAATAAAGTGGGAGTTCGCTTACATTTCGATTGCATACTGTGCTGTGTCCAGGTGCTACATTTGATGTTTGCTGATATTGCAGGTTCACATATGCAAAAGTCAGCAATTATGTGCATTTGTGTAGTTTAATGGCAAATACGAACTACGAACTCTATGCATATGCGTTATTGTTGGTATTGATAGATAGTAGCAGTATTTAGCTTATGTGTGCAGCTGTAGTAAAGAAAAAAAAAAATGTGGAAAAATAAAACATTTTTAGGTTTATAAAATTGCATCAAAATTGTAATTTTGAAGCTTTGATTTGTTGCAGCGCAGTTTTTTTGAAGCTTTTACGATAATATTTAAACGTTCCTTGGGGTGCTTTTTGGAAGCCTGTATAGCAGCTCGTATATTTCGCAGTGTTTATGGCTAAATTGTCAATGAAAGTGGTATGATTTTTGGTAGTGCTTTTTTCGTTATGAATGTATTCAACGCTTTTATTAGCATTTTTATTTGCTCTTCATGCTTTAACGAGTCAAAAATATTAATTTTTGCAAATCTAAAGCTGAAATGAAAAGTAGTGAAAAATGATGAAGAAATGTTGTCCATATTGAATATGTCATTTAAAAATTTTTAAAAACTGACAACGAATTTATATTCAGGAGCTCAATAGTAAAAACATGAGAAACAAGTTTCAAGGAAATCATAACACTAACCAAATATAAACCGTGGGGAGC
>JAEIFJ010001669.1:0-67959 GCA_018903435.1 Leucophenga varia
GTTCTTTGGTTTTTTGTTATTGTTTGGTTTTTGTTGTGTTTGCTTACTTGGAGAATGTGTTTCTCTGTTCCTTTTCAACTTTAACGGCAGATTTGTGTGTGTGTGCTTTCCATTGTTTGTTTTTGGAGAAATAACGTTTTCTGGTAAAACAATTGAAGAAGTCGAAGGTACATCGTTGTTGTTGTTATTATTGTTGACGTACTATACATTAATATGAGGTGATTTTTGAATTGGCGTGACCAATGAGGATGAAGATGACGTGATCGAGGCAGTTGATGAAAATACTGTTGTTGTTATTGGCGCAGAAGCTGTCGATGTTGTATATCCACTTTGTGTTGTAATTGTTGTTGTAGAAGCTATTATTGGTTCGATAGGAGGCAGTGGAGTAGTCGGCGTGATGCATTGAGCACTCCATGATATGTTACTTTGACGTAAAGATGAAGAAGAATTAGCTGACGGCTCTGGTGTAACAGACAAGTTGGAGTTTGATGAATGGTTTTTGTTGTTGCATGGCGATACAAACGAAAAATATGCATTTCTCGCAGCCACTGATTTTTTTGGTTTTGTTGATGAGCTTCGCTCATCATTTTTTATTAATTGGTTTTGTTATTATTATATTTTTTTGTTTTGTTTTAGTTTTGCAGTAAAAGGCAATGTTTTTAATTATGCACTTTAACTTTTAAGTAATTTATTTTTGTAAGTTTATTTACTGATTAGCGAAAGCACGGAGCGATTGAAAAACACGTCTGTGTCGCATGACAGTTCAAACATGTGTTTAATTATGTGAGCGTCAATCGTTCCTCTCTCTATACACTATTCAGTCTACACTGTTCAGTCTACAGAAAATAAAAACGAAAATATACGAAGACTGCTGCTCAGAGAGAGGAAATGTGTATGTTTTTTCGTGAACAGAGCGTAACGAAAAATTAGGTCAACTGACTGACTGATTTCATTCGATCGGCCTACAGACCAATCGGCTTAAGATTTAAAGCTGTGCATATACATATATCATTGAGTAAAGGAGCACGAAGGCGGGAATTCGTCCGGGGGCCTAATGGAGGAATTGAAACCGGAAAAGCCAAATTTTTGGAATGAATAGACAAATATATTTGAAACTGGGCTCATTTGAAAGATGGTTCAAAAATATTTAAGGTAAGGTTGCTAATGGGGCCTTGAAACCAGAAAGACCATATATTAGCATTGAATAGAGGTAGAGACTTGAAACTTGGCGTATTATGGTTAAGAAATATTTTCATTTGAAAGATGGTTCAAAAATATTTAAGGCGTGTTGAAGGAATTTCCCAAAATTGGACCAGCAACCCATAGGTGGACGCAAAATAGATTTTTGGTTACAATTATTTTTTTTAATGGTGACCACAAAGACGGAATTCGGAAAAATTTTGTACCGCAGCCTAATGGGGGCCTTGAAAAGCGTTAAAGAAATGTTTCATCCACCTGGGACCCATAGGTGGACCCAAAATAGATTTTTACAAATGTTTTTTTTAGATTTCAGGTGAGCACCAAGACGATATTTTGGAAAATTTTGGTAAGGTTGCTAATGGGGCCTTGAAACCAGAAAGACCATATATTAGCATTGAATAGAGGTAGAGACTTGAAACTTGGCGTATTATGGTTAAGAAATATTTTAAGCGTGTTCAAGGGATTTCCGAAGTTTGGACGCAAAATAGACTTTTTGACCAATTCATATTTTGCCGGCAAATAAAAGCAGAAACATGGAAAATCGTTAACTTCGGCGGAACCGAAGCTTAAATACCCAACACACGAATCTTTAAATAGATTATGTGTGATCATCAATGGCTAAGATTAAACTTCGAGATGGGACGGATGGGAATCGTTGGTCTGATAAAAATCAAATTTTAAGCAAAACAGATATAACAAAAATTTTCTTGAAAATATTAGGAAATGAGAGATATGTTAGTAGAGGGCTATACGTTATAGATTAGATGTGTTTTTACCCAATTTGAAGTGAACACATTCATAAATAATATGTATTTTACGAAAACTCGCAAATTGGCGTTAAGTTTGAATGGGGCTATACCTAAAAATGGGCGTGGCACCTTAGTTTTGACATTGGATGACATAAAAAGTATTTTTACCCAATTTGGATTGAATACATGCATATAAAATACTTGTTTTTTTACAAAATATCGAAAATAGGCGGAAAGTTCGCAAGGGCGTTGAACCTTGTTTTTGACATAAGAAGTATTTTTACCCAATTTGGAGGGAATGCATTCATAAATAATACATGTTTTCATACAAAGTATCTCATATTGGCGGTACGTTTGTATTGGGGCTATGCCTAAAAATGGGTGTGGCGCCTTGTTTTTCACATTAGATGACAAAAGAAGTGGGTTTACCCAATTTAAAGCGAATGCATTCATAAATAATTACTATTTTTATAAAAAAAAAACTAAAAAAACCGGTTGGTTTGTATGGGGGTTATGCCTAAAAATGGGCGAGGCACTCTCATTCTCGAACTTAACCTAGTTCATCCAATTTGAAGTGAATACGTGTATAAATAATACTTATTTTCATAAAATGGACATAAAAGTTTGTATGAGGACTGTACTTCAAAATGGGCGTGGCACTTTGGTTGTGTCAGTGGATGACATAAGAAGAATTTGTACCCAATTTGGAGTGAATACATACATAAATAATACCTATTTTCATACAAAAATTCGAAAATGGGGGGTAAGTTTGTATGGGAGCTATTCTTAAAAATGGGCGTGGCACCTTAGATTTTACATTGGATTACATAGGAAATACTTTTACCCGATTTGAAGTGAAAACATGCATAAATAATAACTATTTTCATACAAAATGTCGAAAAATGGGTGTGGCACATTGGGTTTGTCATTGAATAACATAAGAAGTAACTTTACCGAATTTGGAGTGAATATGTAAAAAGTATTTTGACCCAATTTGGAGTGAATACATTCATAAATAACACCTATTTTCATTCAAAAATTTGAAAATGGGCGCGAAATTTGTATGGGGGCTAGACCTTAGAGCGGGCGCGGCATTCTAAATTCATACATGCAAACACCGTAGCAACCTAGGAAAAACTTAAGTTTTGAGTTTCAGCTCAATATCTTTAAAACTGAGCGAATGAATCAGTTCGCAGCAGTAACGGACAGACAGACAGACAGACATGGCTAAATCTAGCATGCCAAAGCGGGCTGTTCGCTTGCACGAGGCGCCGACTCGGCTTCACGACTTCTTTAAAATTACTTTAAGTTTTAGTTTTAAAGTTATTCTTAAACGGCTCAAAAGAGTCGTCAATAAAAATAACAATTATAAATAAATAAAGATCGTCTTATTATATATATATCTATATATATATATATATATATATATTCAGCATTGAGAATAGATCTTTTAATAAAATTTAATGAAGAATTGAAATAGAAGAGATTGAAAAATGAGATAACCTAAAAGGAAATGGAGTATTAAAAATAATGATTGAAGCAAAAAAGAAGAACCGATATGCAACAATTTTATAAAGAACAAGAAAGAACGCTGAAGTCGAGTATGCTCGACTGCAAGATACCCTGTACCCAATCTATATGTACCTTAAGTTAGGTTCTATTTGACTACCATACATCATTGAATTGGATTTTCATAGAAAAACTTAAAATATCGGGTATATCCTTGATTGGGTTTATACCTAAAATTTTTTTGGGCCCACTTATATTGGTCTATTTCATTGGGACTATCATAGACATAATTTATACTAAATTTAAATTTTTAAGAATAAAAAACAATGATGTTTTTTTTGTAAAAACCAAAAATTTTGGAGTAAATTTGTATGGGGGCTATACCTAAAATTTTGTTGGTCCTACCCATATTGGGATATTTTATTGGGACTATCATAGACATAATATATACTAAATTTAAATTTTCTAGAATAAAAAAGCAATGACGTTTTTATGTAAAAACCCAAAAATTTTGGGGTAAATTTGTATGGGGGCTATACCTAAAACTTTGTTGGTCCTATCCATATTGGGATATTTTATTGGGACTATCATAGACATAATTTTTACTAAATTTGAACTTCCTAGAATAAAAAACAATGACGTTTTTATGCAAAAACCCAAAATTTTGGGGTACATTTGTATGGGGGGTACCCCTTAAAATGGGTCTAGAGAAAAACCGTTTGTAAGTGCACACTTGACGGCCTAGGAGAGTCTAAGTTTCGATTTTGAAAGCTCTACCTCTTATAGTCTCCGAAATAATCGTTTTCATACGGCTGAGAGCATGACAGACGGACGGACAGACGGACGGACGGACTGACAGACGGACAGACAGACAAAGCTAGTTCGACTCCCCTTCCAATGCTGATCAAGAATATATATACTTTATAGGGTCTATCTTGCCTCCTTCTGCCTGTTACATACATTCGCACAAACTTAATATACCCTTTTACCCTTTGGGTACAGGGTATAAAAACAGTCAAGAGCATATTACGGCGTAAGCCAGGGTTGGAATATCAATAAGTTTCAAACGATCATTATAGGGCGGAATATAAACTTATGTTACCCAGCTGTGGTTTTAGAAGCAAAACGCAGAAATTGGTTTTGTACTAATTTAATACGATCTTGGCGAATTGTAGATATTGTAGATTCTGTAGAACCAACTATTGAAACAGTTATACTTAAAAACGATTGTAACTTGCCCATACCTTTCTTCATAATTCTTCTAAAGAACGCTTAATCCGAATATTGCATTTTACCAATAAGGTCAGTTTTTTGAG
The DNA here is from genome assembly GCA_018903435.1 of Leucophenga varia. Classification (NCBI taxonomy): domain Eukaryota; kingdom Metazoa; phylum Arthropoda; class Insecta; order Diptera; family Drosophilidae; genus Leucophenga; species Leucophenga varia. The sequence continues at coordinate 4,775 of JAEIFJ010001669.1, forward strand.
GTTATAACGAATGCCATCGTTGAAATTTTGACTTCAGATTCAGCGACCTAAAGTACAAATGAAATGACCTCTCTGGTCCGCCGAGTAAGACAAAAAATTTTTTTTTGTGTGTTCTAAATCCAATTTATCGTAAAATTATCACAAAAATGCGAATAAAAAACAAAACCCTACTGCGATTATTTTTGCTCTTACATTTTTATGATCCATCAAAAGCATCATTTAAATTTTTCGAAGTGGAGAATATATTATTTAAAACGAATTAAAACGAACAGGGGGAAAGCGTCGAATTTTGGAGGCTAGCAATAAGATACAACTACAAGCTAAATTTTTAATTAAAAGGAAATAAATTAAAATGTGTAAGTAAATATATATAAAGATCATTGCTTTCAGCTCATTAATTTATTGAAAAATATCGGATATATAAGAATGTATTCGGTACGATATTGGACAAAACCAAAAATTTGAGATAATTTGAAAAAATTCAAAACATTTCAAAATTCGACGATAATTTAAAAGATTCACGATAACTTTTTAAAATTTTTCACAATCTGCTATATGTAAAATTTAAAAAAATCGCAAATTAAGCGAACTTTGAATATTATAAGTCAAGAATTTTTGAACTAATTAAATTTCGTTGTAATTTTATGATTCCGCTCTCGAGATTCAGAATATCATTGCTTAGAAACACTTATTCGTTGATTAGTTATGGCTCAGTGGATACATCTCCAGCTCACAAAATAATCGGGTTCAAACACCACAAGACCTAGCTTTGATTTATTTTTTTTTTAATGGTTGTTAATTATTAAAGCACGGTGTGTCGTCTGTGAATGTATATTAATATGTTAAGCGACCTATTATATTATACATGTTAGGAACTCAGCACACACAGTCGGGAATTCTAGGAACTGTAAAGAAAAACTCGGCCGCATTAAATAGATTTTAATATATAACATACAGCTCGAGGAACACTTAATTGTATAACAAAAACCTTAATATACAATACTTTGGTGTGACAGAAAATACACAAAGGCCGAGAGTGGTGCGTACGCGGTTTTGTTCATTTTTCAATTGAAAATCGAGCAGCAAGAACACATGGAGAAGAGAGGCAGGAGTTCGAAACAGGTAGCAACGTTAACGAAAAAAACTTAATGTAACTTAATCTTAAAACTAGCCATACAATTCAAGATGCAAACAAAATATTTTGAATCTTACTGCTCGACTACAGCAGACACTTCGTAGCCGAAGATCATCAACTGCGCCATAGACCATCCTAGGCTGTTTGGTAGGATCGACGGGAGAGTAATGTTGGGGTAAACCTCAGCATACAACACCAATGAAAAGGAACACGACTGCGACAAATTTGTGTACGCCAATACAATCCCCTCGAACTGTTCAGACAATTTTTCACCCGCCGATCTTTCCGGTAAGGTGCGGTCCATACCTCTTTAAGTTAACACTGGGACCAAACTGACGCAGCACTACTCTCCGGTCGTTTGAGAGAACCAGTACGCCGAAGCCGCTTGTGAGCTGGGAAACGACTCCGGGCTGGTGCGGTGGACAAGAAATGGTCTCGTGGGCACCGAAACACGAGCATCGACACGTTATCCAGCCCCTCTTTTCAAGATTTCTCCTCTGGGGGTTGGAAATCAAAATAGTACTTCTTGTCAATCTGTTCAGTAAGAGATAGTCGTCTTTTTATCTTCCTCTGTGCTTTACTCTCTCGGAATTTGGAATCTCGAAAAAATTGGCAAGCGGGGCAAAACACACAAACTTTATCCGAGAAGAGTACTTGCAAACAGATTTGTCTCGACTCCACCCCCGTTTTGTTATTTTGTCATTTGCAAGCATTTAATTCTACTCCAATCGGAAGATCAACCCTAATCGCTTTTGTAAAATAAAGGATCAGCTAGAGGAAAATCAAAACTTTCTTCTGATAGCATATTTAAATTTGTTTTAGGCAAAGCACCACTAGTTTTCGGCAAAACGAAGACATTTGTCTCTTATTTTAAAATTTTTTGTCGTTTGGGGATTGTATACACAGCTTGCACATTCTATTTACTTGAGCGGCCTTTGTAGAGGTAAGTCCACACACATTGGCATTGACTCTTCTACATTTAATTGAATGTTGCGTCAGAATGAATCAACGCTCTTACCGGAAAAACACAACCATATTGGAAAGGACTGTGTGCCAGACAACTCTAACACAATTGCTTCTCTTTTACAAATTCTGTTCTCTGGGTAGGAATAACATGCAGGAAACTAGAGCATCTGCTTAAAACATGCTTGGAAGAACAACACATTTGACACTGACTCTGTAAATTACTCAAAAAAGTATGCTAGGCTTCGAAAAACTGCGAGGACTAGAAACCGTTTCGAGCATTTGAAACCTGTTCATGAAAAATGTATCCATCTCTCTCCATTTCGGAATTGCTCTTTTGCCTTCTATGGAAGATGAGTAGAGCACAAGATGACTAAAACAGCATCCCATTTCATCTCCTTTTAAATTCGAAAGTGCATTCTTTATATCGCGCTGTAAATTTTTGATGGCCGCGCCATTCTCTGCAGTTACAACATCCAGACTAAATAATGTCTTCAGTTGACTATTCACAACAATGTTGTGAGAAACAGATGGACAATTTATGCTACTAGAAGTATGAGAAAAATGCATTTGGGTTGAGCTTCGATTTACTGATACGATCTGGCAGGTCATATCTATGTAGTTGAGAACCACATGAGATTTAGGCGGCAAAACAAACAGCTCGTTTTGTTGTTTATAAGTTTTTGTCTAGTCCCTCTGATGGATTAGACATTAACTTGTCGTATGAGTAGACACGCAAAAAAAGTAAACCTTAAACTTTTTGACTCCTTGTTCAACATACGATACGGCACTGACCTACCACTACAATATGCTGCGCACTGAATAATATTGTAAATTGTTGTTTGTTGTTGTTGTGTGGCAATATGCTGCTGCTGGCAATATGTGTGATATACAAAGAGTTCTCTCCTAAGATGCTCCAACGACGAATTTATCCAAATTCTTTTCAAACCACAATCTAAACTTTGATTTATGCGTCTGTCTACCCTTCGAGTAAAACTCTATCCGCATAAGACAGACAGACAGACTAAAAAACAATAGTAATTGTAATTACAATAAAGACTATTCCGTTCTCTCTTTTTTGTATTTATTTTTTATTGTAACTATTAATTTTTTTCTTTGCTTACTCTTCTTTAAGATCGATTCACAAAGTTATCGAACAACCGATAATTGCAATCGGTTATGAACAAAAGTGCTACCAAGGCTTATTATTTCAAATAAGTAATAATGCCAAGGGAAACACATGAGAATTCATAAAACGAGAATTTTAAATCACTAAACAGAATTGAAAAGAAAAAAACTAAAATTTTTCTTTAAACGGCCGAACTGACAAATTAAGAAAATTTTAAGCAATATGTCGTACGCAGGAGGAAGACGAAATGGAATACAATAAAGAATATGTTCAAAAAGCAACGAAAATTATAAGCACCCCTTTTCTTTGAAAGAGTACTACTTAACACTCCGTGAGTAATCCGGCTCGAAGGACCAAAAATACAATACTTTGGCGCAAAAGAAAATATACACAGGCGGAGAGTGGTGCGTACGCGGTTATGTTCGTTCTTCAACTGAAAATCGAGCAACAAGACAAATGAAGAAGGGAGGCAGGAGTGCGAAACGGGTAGCAACTTTAACGCCATCTAGTGGTCAAAAGAAGCCACCACAATTTTCAAATCCGACGATCGGAATATATTTTAAGCTTTTGAAAGCCGACTTAAGGTATAATATTTTTTTTTCCAATATATATATTATTTACTAAATCTTCTCTTACTTAGAGACTAACAATATTTTTTGAAATCTTATAACTAAACGCTACACATTAAGCCTTCAAATTGAACGCGTCTGTGGGTATGACGGCCCTGTCGAATATCACTGGGCTGGGAGGTCATTTCGCCTGACTCGGGTTTGTGGGGCTTGTCGTACAAGAGATTTTGCAAGTGGGTTTGGGTGAGAGTACAATTTATCGTAATAGTTGAGTGTTATACGATTTATTTCAGATTTCGCAAGTGGGATGCCAAGGACATCGTGAATATTTTCGTTTCGTATGTACCATGGTGCACCAGTTAGTGTTCTTAATATTTTTGATTGGGATCTTTGGATTATTTCCACATTACTTGCACTTGCTTTTCCCCATAGTTGTGAGCCATATGTCCAGATTGGCTTTATGACAGTTTTATAGAGCAACACCTTGTATTCCAAGCTTAGAGGTGAACGAGAGTTAATGAGCCAGTGTAGAGAGTTGGCTTTCAACTTTATTTGAATTTTTTTGGCTTCTATATGTTTGCGGTATGTGAGCCGCCTGTCAAGGTGAATGCCGAGATGCAGGACGTCATTAGTCTGTGGTACTTCAATATTGTTTAACGTTACAGGTGGGCAAGTACTTCTATTGAGCGTAAATGTTACGTGCTTTCTTTTTTGCTCGTTTACCTTAATGCGCCAGTTTGATAGCCACTCTTCGAGATGTGCCAAATAGTTCGAGAGTTTTCTAGTGGCTTGCACTGGGCATTTAGATCCGCTTAATATAGCAGTATCGTCAGCAAATGTAGATATTGTGAGGCCTTGAGCTGTGGGTATGTCTGATGTGAACAGAACATACAGGGTTGGGCCAAGAACGCTGCCTTGGGGTACACCGGCTTTAAATTCAAATTCTTGGGAAATATATGAGTTTACCCGTACTGCAAATACCCTTTTTGTGAGGTACGAGTCAAGGACCTTACTTATATTTTGAGGGAGTAGTGAATACATTTTGGACTTAAGACCCTCAATCCACACTCGGTCGAATGCCTGGGCGACATCCAAAACTATAGCGGAGCAGTATACACGTCGTTCAAATCCAGTCCTTATTTCGTTTGTGATATGGTTAACTTGCTCAATGGTGCCATGCTTTTCGCGAAACCAAAATTGGTGATTGGGGATGATACCATGTGTATGTGTCTTTAGTTTCGAAAGCAGCACCCTCTCAAAAACTTTAGACAGACAAGACAAGAGACTGATGGGCCTGTATGACGCCGCCTTGGTTTTGTCTTTGCCGGGCTTCGGGATCATTACAATGGTTGACTTCTTCCATTGAGATGGGAAGTGTCCACATACGAATATTGCATTGAAAATTGTAGAGATGTGCTTTATAGCGCAGTTGGGAAGTTCCATGATCATCTTAGGGGTGATCAGATTATGCCCTGCGGCTTTTTTGGGATTCAGTTGGGTTTGAACTATGTTATTGACCTATTGTTCGTTAACTCTGATGAGGTCAAAGACAATTGTAGTATGATGAGGTGGTACCAAAAAATCCATTTGTTGACGGGTTTGGTTGGAAAACGTTTTTGAGGTGAGTTGAAAAAAACGTTAGCTTTTTCTTCATCACTGCGAGCCCACATTCCAGTTATGTCTCTAAGGGGCATAGAGGCAACGTCGGGTGGTTTTATGCTTCTATGCGCCTTCCACAGTGGAAATTTATTACTTGTTGGGGAGAGACTTGTGATATACCGTATTTGCGCAAGCTTATCTACTTGTTTAAGGGCTTTGCTAAGATTACGAGTAGCGATTTTTAATCTTAGTTTGGCATCGGGTGATCTTTGTGTTTGTCGTTCCCTACGTAGATGACGTTTCTCCACTACCAGCCTTTCAATCTGACTATTAGTCATATTAAAGTTCGCAGAGGGATAAGAACTTGATTTTGGAGTTGAATGTAAGGCTGCACAAACAAGTATCGAGTTCAAATTTGTAACTGCGTTTTCGATATCTGTTATACTGTTGATTATTGGGTATAAATCAATATGAGTGCTTACGTATTTTTGTACTTGAGCCAGTTTGTGTTATACGATGTGATCATACTGGGTTTTTCTAAAGTTTGTGGATGATCCAGCAGGCGAAAATAAATTGGAGAGTGATCCGATGAAAGATCTGCAAGGGATTCGGCAGATATTAGGCCTCTTGGAATATTCCGAGTAACTCCAAAATCTATAAGATCCGGGATCTTTCTTGGATCTGTTGGCCAATATGGGGGGACTACATGGAGATACATAGTCAAGTTTATTTCGAGTTTTGATCATAGCATTGTAGAGTTGTTTGCCCTTGGGATTTACTAAGCGAGAGCCCCAGTGCGTATGTATGGCGTTGTAGTCGCCTGCTGCTAGAAAACAATTACCCAGTGAGTTGAAAAAGTCCTCGAACTCTTTTTCAAGTATCAAGTATCTTGGGGGGAGCAGTAGACAGCCGATAAAGTTAGATCACCACTGTTTGTTTGCATACTTATTGAAGTAGCTTGGAAATAGCTACTTGCAAAAGTGTGTAGGAAGTGATTCTTGATGCGACTTCTAATAAGAATACCCGTTCCACCATGGGCCTTGCCATCCGGGTGATTTGTGGTGTAAAAATAATATCCGGGTATTTGAAAGTTGTGTTTATTAGTAAGATGCGTTTCTACGAGAAGCATAACATCAATATCTCTATTAATTATAAATTGAGACAGTTCATGTTTATTCCGAGAAACACCGTTAGCATTCCAGAGACAAATATTTAGAGACCGCATTATTTATTGTGTTTAGCTGCAAACATTTGGATCAATCTATTTTGATTCCGCATGAGCTCTTGCATCGTGCTTTGCATGAAAGACATGAAATTCATCATGCTTTGTTGCATAGAGGCAATCATCGCTTCGATGGTATTTTTGTGTGTGAGGCGTATTTATTGTTTGAGCTTGAGGCACCGTTAAGGGATCGGTTTGAGTACTAGGAGCAGAAGGGCTTAGACCAGATTTCAATGCGCCAGCAAAAGACAAACCAGGGGAGGTTGTGTTATTTACAAAACTGTGGGCTGAATACAGTTACGATTTCTGGTTGCGAGCGAGCTGAGGTTATCTTTTGGTTTAATCTGCTTTTTAGCTCCTTAAATACCGGACAACCTCTATAGTTGGCCGTGTGGTTACCACCGCAGTTGCTCCACTTTTTAACATTGGGATCAGATTTATTTGCTGTACAGGATGCCGTGTTATGGAGATCTCCACATGCAACGCAAACTGCTCGGAGTGTACAGTACGTTTTCGTGTGTCCGTATTCTTGGCAATTAGTACATTGAACTGGGTTGTTGCGTTTATGTGGTTCTTCTACGGTAATTCTACGGTGAAACAGATTACGTAATTTATGGACTGGATGAACCTCATTGCGTTTAAGTGAATGAGTTTCGGGCTCCTAGTTCAACTTCGAACATGGGTTGGGGTACTCTGTTCTTGTTGATAATATTGATGGCTACTTTGGGTTTAAGACCAAGTTCCATGAGAGCATTTAATATTTCGTTTGGCGAAACGCATGGTTCAATGTCTTTAATTACTATTTGCAGACCTTTTGAGCTTTTTAACTGATAAGTGTAAAAATTTACTTATGTATCAGTTAAATGTTTTGAAACTGTACGGAAAATTTCCTCAGTGTAGATCTGAATTTTAGTTTCACATATGTTTCCCTTTGTGAGTGGGACTATGTAGAAATTATTGTTGCCTATGAGTTGAGTTAGTTTGACAACAAGTGCGTTTGAGCTTTTTTTCACGTACATATTGGTGGGGGTTTAACGACTTTAACATCGCCTTCCTCAGACTTTTTAGCTTCAGTAGTTGCATTGTCGCTTAGAGGGAAAAATTTATTATTGCTTAATGCGGATTTTTCAATATTTTTGTTAATTTTGTTGTTGTTTCCATTCTTAGTAGCTTGAGGACTAAGTTTGCGTTTAATTTGTATGTAGCGATCAATGCCAGTCTGCACTGACACACAAGATTTTGTGCTGATTTCTTTTTATTGCTGTCCGTTTTGCAATTGAGATTGCGGTAAATTAGTAGTATAGTTGTTGCTATTTATAACTTTTGACACTGCGGCAGAGACAGCAGGTGTTTTTAAAGAAAGAGATGTTGCTGCTATTAATGGAGTTTTTAGAAGCATCGCCGTTGTTGAATTTACATTTGCAGAGGAGGCATATTTAAGAGTATTTGAACTTATAGTAGTGGGAAGAGTGAATATACCATTATCAGAGAGCGTGTGTGTTACACATTGCGCAGCCCAAGAAAGAGATGCTTGTTGCGCTTGAGCAGAAATATTGTCGGATCGTGCTCTCTCGCTATGCAGTGGTGGAGGAAATAGTGACGCACTTTTTTCTATTTCCGGGGAAGGGGGCTATGTATGAGAAATAGGCATTACGTCTGTTCACGTCATTTAAAGAGCGACGTCACTCATCTTGATGAGCGCCTTTAACGCTCATCACCGCGTTTGTTGTGTTGTTAATTTTCGCGTCTAATATTGAAAAATAACAAAAAACAAGAAAAAACGTTAACTTCGGTGGAACCGAAGCTGAAATACCCGTTACACAACACTTTTAATAGTTTATATGTTCACCAGGTGCTTAGATTAAATTTCTCGATGAATTTGGTCAAATTTGTATGGAGGCTTTATGTTATATTTGCCCGATCCTTACCATATAGAAAGTGTTCACTTAGGTGGACATTGGAATTGATTTTACCAAATTTAATTGAATTCATTCAGAAATAGTAAATGTTTTGATATAAAAACTCGAAAATGGGCGGTAATTTTGTATGGAGGCTATACATAAAAATGGGCGTGGCGCCTTAGATTTAACATTGGATGACATAAAAAGTGTTCTTACCCTATTTGGATTAAATATATTTATAAATAATACGTATTTTCATACAAAAAATCGAAAAAAGCGTTAAGTTTGTATGGGGGCTATATCTAAAAATGGGCGTGGCAACATTCTTTTGATATTGGATGCCATTAGAAGTGTTTTTACCCTATATTGTAGTAAAAGCATTTATAAATAATAACTTTTTTCATACAAAAGTCGAAAAAAAGTGGTAAGTTTGTATGGGGGCTATATCTAAAAATGGGCGTGGCACCTTGGTTCTGGTATACAAACTAACTAGGAGCACTAAAAGCTTAAGTTTCGAATTTCAGGTCAATATCTTTAAAACTTTCCGAGTAACAGCCATCGCAACAGACAGACGGACAGACAGACGGACAGACAGACGGACAGACAGACGGACATGGCTAAATCGATTCGTCTCATCGAGCTGATCAATAATATATATACTTTATGGGATCTCCGATGTCTCCTTCAATGCGTTGCAAACTTTCGACAAACTGAATATACCCGTTTTACACTTTGTGTAACGGGTATAAAAAAGGTTAAAAAGTTGTATGCTGATTTATTCCACTAATAATTTGATATGTGCAAATACTGCACATATGCTTGGGCACTGTATTTGTTTATTATAATTAAGTTAGTTTAAAAAAAAACACATATAATTAATAAATAATGCGGAGCTACGAAAGAACACTTCCACTCGCGGCGGCATTTGAAGCAAACTGATGACAAGGTAGAATATTGAAACACAATTTTTAGTATCAACAGGAAATACAACAAAAATGGAAAAATAATTTCTATAATTACACTAAACTTTTGATCTGAAACTAAGGAACCAAGAAACATTCAAAATACACCTATTCATGGTAATCTATATTTAAAATATATATATATATAAATCTTCTATTTAACTACCCCGTTTAGACTAAACTGGGTTTGGGTTTACTGCATTGGGAAATAACAGTATTGAAAAGCATTTAAATCAAAAAATCGACTGTTACAAAACACGCATCAGTAGAAAAAAAGAACAGATGACTGAATCCAGATTTAATTTGACAAGTGACGGAGCGACAATTTTATTTCTGTTTTGTTTTTCTTTTCTTCAATTTTTTATTATTATTTTGTTAATATATATAGTAATAATCTTTTTTATTATAATATAATATATGTAATATATATTTTAGTTTGCGACCTCTTTATTGTTAAATTATGAATTTTAGGAGGCTCAAAGAAAAGTTTACATGATATATTTTCAATGAGAAAAGTAAAGCTTCGATAGAAGACATTAACGGTTTTTCTTGTTTCTTTTTTTTTTTTTTTTTTTAATTTTTGAACAATTTATTTTTGTTCGAAAAAGACCAAGGCCGTATATATTTTTAAAATTTCGTATTTCTCTTATTTGTTTAATGACTCAATATAATTTTTGTTTGTAATATTTTATATTGTTTTAGTTTTTCCTTTTGTATTACTATTCATTACTATTTATTTTTTTGTGAATGATATGGTCCAACGAACGTATAATTTAAGTTTAGAAAAGCGTTAAATGGTCAAATGATCCCGTTTATTATTAGGATTAAGTGAATCTCTTGAATGAGAGAGTCAGTGGTAGAACTGTGTACCTTATTTTTTTGATTCTAATATTTCTATGATAGTTTTTTCTATTTGCTGAAACAAAATTTTTGACCCTTTATGTTTCATCTCGAAATTTTAAAATGAATTCACTTCGTTACCTGGGTGCTTGGAAGGGCATTTTTAAACCATTATGCATTCAACGATATAAGAGTTAAGTTTTTGCACATTTGGCAGTTAGTACATCTTGGGTGAAACAATTGTGGAATAAAATGGAAAATTGGTTGCGTGAAAATTTGTCGAAATATCTTGAGTGTATAATAACTGACAAAATGATGAAGTAGGTGTATGTCCATATCGCAGTAAACAAAACTAATGTTTATATTTAACTTTCATTATCTAAGCACAATTTTGGCAATTAAAGATGATGATGATTTTGACAGCTATTTTAAGGACTTGTTGTGCAAGGAAAATAAGGAGCATGATTTATTTTTGCTTAACTGCAGACGAATGCTTTTAAGCGGTAAACTTCGCATCACAAGTATCGATAAATCCACTAAGCAAATAAAACCTGATTATATGATAGCAATTACACCTAAAAACTTGAATAACAGAAAAAAATATGAGTATGTTAATTATAATGCTAATGGTAATGCAATTTGTGACACGATATTACTGAAAGGTCGTCGTATGTGCGAATGCCAAGCAGAACAGCACAAGTTAATTAACAATTGCCTAAATTGCGGACGTATCGTATGCGATCAGGAAGGTAGTGGAAATTGTTTATTTTGCTCTTATCCTGTGCATGCACATGATGGAGACAAACATGTGCATACCGCGGTAAGGAAGGCGAAAAAAAGTTAAATTACAAAGGGAACTACCAAATGAGCAATTGGCGAATGTTGGCGATAACATTGCTAGAATCAAAGATTTAAAAAAAGCCGTCGCTCGGCGTGATCGCTTAATTGAGTACGATCGTAATAGTGAAAAACGAACAATAGTTATTGATGATGAACTCGACTATTTCCAGGTAACATATTGTAAGAATTTTCCTACTGTTCTTGTTTCAAAATGTTAGTTTAAAAGAAATTAAAAAAAAACAAGAAAAAAGTTAACTTCGGTTGGACCGAAGTTTATACTACATACCTGTTACACATCATTTGACGTTGATAGACCTTCGTGTGCAGCATTTGTATTAAATTTTATTTTAAAATTCTAAACAAATTAAATATATTCATAAAAATTTAGAAATTCGCGGTCCGATTTGGACCAATTTTAAACTGAAGATATGGCATGGTATAAGCAACATTTTAACCATATTTTTTTTTTTTTTTTTTTTTTTTTTTTTTATTCTGTGATTTGCAATCTGACAATAGTCAATAAGCAAATTTTCAAAAATAACTTTAACAATAACAGGAACAGCAATCGCCAATGCAATTAACTGCTATATATAAACAATTATGTTTAAGTAACTTATTCTATGTTTTTTTTTTTTTTTTTTTTTAATATCTACATATTTACATAATTTTTTTTTTTTTTTTTTTTTTTTTTTAATTTATGTTTTTATTCTTAAAATCTATTTGGAAGATCAAGAACATGAAATCTTCTTAGTCTTCTATGCGTTAAATTATTATCTGTTAGATTTACGGCTAAATTATTGCTATGGTTTTGCAGTCTATTTATGTATCTAATACTAAACAATGCTATTTCATCTTTAACAAACGGAATATTGAGATCTTTGTGAATTTGAGCATTTGTTACAAACCAGGGCGCATTGACCATAGTACGGAGCGTTTTTGATTGGTAGCGCTGTAAAATTTCAATGTTGGAATTACTCGCAGTACCCCATAATTGTAAGCTATAAGTCCAAATAGGTTTTAGAATTGCCTTGTACAGCCGGACCTTGTTCTCTAAACAAAGCTGAGACTTTCTTCCGAGAAGCCAATACATTTGCTTGGTTTTAATGTTAAGCTGTTGTTGTTTTGCTTTAATATGAGCCCTCCATGTTAGTCTGCGATCAAGATGATCTCCAAGGTATTTAACTGTGTCGCGGTGTGGTATTTCTGTGCCATTTAATCTTACTGATGGGCAATTTCCTCTTCTTAAAGCAAATGTGCAATGTATTGATTTGTCGGAATTCACTACAATTTTCCAATTAATTAGCCATTTCTCAATTACGTTAAGTTCAGCTTGGAGATGTTGCGAGGCTTCTACACAGGAGCTGCTTGTTGCAATGATCGCCGTGTCATCAGCATATGTTGCCACACTAACTTCATTTGTTATAGGCATATCTGCTGTATACATTGTATAGAGAACCGGTCCCAGTACACTTCCCTGTGGAACGCCTGAATTGATGGGTAATAGCTTCGATTCTTCACCCTGCTGCTTTACGTAAAAGAATCGGTTCGACAAATATGATTTTAACAGCAGATAGAATGGAGCAGGTAGCCATTGTTTTATTTTGTAAAGAATGCCTTGATGCCATACTTTATCAAAAGCTTTTGTACATCTAGAAATACAGCCGAGCAATATTTTTTCTTTTCAAAAGCATCTGTGATGGCATCAACAATTCGATGGCATTGTTCATGTGTTCCATGACCTCTTCTAAACCCAAACTGATGTTCCGGTACGATGGAAAGTTCCTCCATAACTGGCAACATCCTTCTCAGTAGTATTTTTTCAAATACCTTGGAGAAAGTTGCCAGAAGACTAATTGGACGGTATGATGAAACACAATTTTCAGGTTTATTTGGCTTTGGTAACATAATTACTTCTGCGCATTTCCATTGACTTGGATAATGGTCGAGTCTAAGCATAGCATTATAAATATAAGTTAAGAGTCTGATGCACTTAGGTGGTAAGTTTTTAATAGTGACACCATCAATTTTATCGAATCCGGGAGATTTATTGTTCTTGATAAAACTTATTTCCATTTGAACTTCAGTAACTGATATTTGGCGAATGGGTAGACTCATTTGACATGGAGAATTCAAAAAACGTTCCACTTTATCTTCTGTAATTGGGTCGCTGACATCGTTTGGTTGAAATTGAGAATACAAGTGTTTTGCAAACGCTTCAACTTGATCTTTACCAGATCTGCACCAAACACCATTGCTATCTTTTATGACCACATTTCTCTTGGCGGGACGCTTCAAATATTTAGTCGCTCTCCAGAGACTGTATTGATAATCAGTTGAAAAAGGATCCAAATATCTTAAGTATTCTGCTGTTGACTCATTTTTTAAATCGTATAATTTTTTCTTTAGCTCGTTGGCAGCCCTGTTAAAAAGTGTTTTATCCTGTGGACTTCGACTTTCTTGCCATTTCTTGCGGAGTTTTCTCTTATTTTTAATTTGACGTCTAATATCAATAGGTAGGAAAAATTGAATCGGCTGGTGCTGACTATTAGATGTTGGGGTGCACTGAGATCCAACCTTATGAATAGCGCGAGTTAAAGTTTCAACTGCATAATCAATCTCTGCACGAGTTTTTAGAGATATATCCAAACTAACTTCTTCCTCTAAACAATTTTTAAATTCATCCAGATTAGTCTTCGAATTAATTATTTTATATGGTTTTGATAGAGTTTCTATTATTGTGCTATACATTACAATAAGAGGCGAATGATCAGAACTTAGATCAAAACTTTCTAAAATGTGGAGATGGTGCCGAGGTATGCCAGAGAAAACAACAAAATCCATCAAATCTGGAATTTTCCGGGGATCTGTTGGCCAGTATGTTGGTTTTCCCGTTGAAAGTGTTAATAAATTGTTGTTTAAAATGCATTTGTACAACTCCTTTCCTTTTGGGTTTGTCAGCCTCGATCCCCACCATGGGTGTTTTGCATTGTAATCACCTCCAGCAATGAACTTTGATCCAAGCATTTGAAAAAATTGTTTGAATTCCGCTTCTTTAATAGCAAATCTAGGAGGTAGGTACACAGCTGTAATTACTAAATCTGTGTGTGTACATTTAATTTTAATACTGGCAGCTTGTATTGAATTTTGTTTTACTTCGTCCATTAATTCATATTTTAAACCAATTTTCAAAATGATGGCAGCACCACCATGAGCTCTGTTTAATGGATGATCTGCTCTGATGGTTTCATACCCTTTAATTTTAAAATAAGATCTGTTGGTGAAATGCGTTTCCGATATTAACATAATATCAATATCATGCAACTTCATAAAAATGGTTATTTCATTAATATGATTGGAAAGCCCATTAGCATTCCATATAGCAATACGTAAATCTACTTGCATATTTTGTTAACTAATAACATGATCATATTGAGAAGGTTATTTGTAAGCTCAGCTTGTTGTTCTAATAATTTTTCTATACGTCGCAATGCATCACTATCATTAGGTTCTTGAGTATTGTTTAACACTTGTGCGTATGTTGGCTGGTTCTTGTGCATATTATCAAAGTTTGTTGCTTTATTTTGATTAACAGAGAAGGGGTATGTGTAGTTGCTTTTACTTATATGTGGCCGTTGATTATGAGGAGTTGATATTTTCCGAGCAATGAGTGTTTGATAAACTTTACAACCTTTGTAGCTAGCAGCATGATTTTCAGAGCAGTTTGCGCATTTTGGTGTAGCATCTTTTTCCTTAGTACAGTCTTTGCTTTCATGTTTCATACCGCATTTAACACATTTAGCCTTTTTTGAGCAGTATGATTTGGTATGCCCAAATTCTTGGCATCTGTGACATTGGACAATATCGTTCACTTTTCTTGGCGGCTCAACTTTAACAACGCAGTTATCAATATATCTAAGTTTATATATATCAGAGTTATTGTTGTTCGGCTCGAGATCAATATAAAACATGTTCAATGGTTGCTTGTTAATGCGGCTTTTAATGTTTGAAACATTTCTGACATTATGGCCTTCTGCCTGAACGCATTGAGTTATTTGATCAGTTGATGTCATATGATGCAAATTTTTATAACAGCTCTGAATGCTCTTTCTTGTTTTAGTTGATACGTGTGGAATTTGACTTTATTAACATTTAAAGATTTTATAAGTTCCCTGTAGTCTTTAACAAGTTTAACCATAATTCGTACCTGACTGTCGCGTTGCAATTTATAGCTATACTTTTCTCTACTTATATACGTATCTAAAAAAGTTTTCATTGCGTTGGTATCGTTGACATCAGCGAGAAAGATTGGTGGAGGTTTGGGGCCATCCAGATCAGCGTCATCTTGCTTATTTGCACTAATTTGCTTAGTATTAACAATTTCATCGATCTCTCTATCATTGTAGCTTTCGTCATCACTCAAAATAGTGAAATAATTGTTGCTTTCTTTAGAGGTGCTAGGTCCAAAGTCTAAAGCTGGAATCTTCCGTTGTACAGGTGGTGAGTTGTTGTTGTTCCGTTTATTGCTTTTTTGTTGTTTTTTTTTTTTTCTGTGTTTTTTTTTGTTTCAACTTTTTGCCAGCTTAAAACGGGATCGTCATCCTCTTCGTCACACATTTTTATTATTTTTTGAATATTATTGTTTTTTTTTTTTTTTTTTTTTTTTTTTGTTTTTTTTTCACAGTTCTTTCAGCAAAAAAAACCAAGTACCGTAAGCGCGTAGCTGTTATTGTTGTTATTGCTTTTATGGATATTTTTTAACAAACAAATAAATAGCCGATTAATACTTTCCGCGTATGCAGCTGCACTCACCGAAAGTAGAATCGCAACTGATTTAACCATATTTGAAGCCATTCGCTTTATAAATAAATTTTTTTCATATAAGAACTTGAAAAAATGTTGTACTTTTGTATGGGGGCTATACCTAAAAGTGGGCGTGCCACATTGATTTTAACATAGAAACTACACAGGACCTAGAAAAGCTTAAGTTTAAAATTTCAGCCCAATATCTTTAAAACTGAGCGAATAAATCGCGCAGCAATACACAGACAGACGGACAGACAGACGGACATGGCTAAATCGATTCGTCTCGTCGAGGTGATCAGGAATATATATACTTTGAATATATATACTTTATAGGGTCTACGATGCCTCCTTTAATGCGTTACAAACTTTCCGACAAACTGAATATACCTGTTTACACTAGTGTAACAGGTATAAAAATCGAAAAAAAATCGAAAAGTTTGTATGGGGCTATACCTAAAAATGGGCGTTTTCGAACTTAACCTAGTCGTTGCCGAGAAATGCTAAAGTTTAAAATTTCAGTTCAATGTCTTTGAAACTAAGCGAATGAATCGCATAGCAACAAACAGACGGACAGAAGGACAGACGGACATGGCTAGATCGATTCGTCTCATCGAGCTGATCGAGAATATATATACTTTATGGGTCTCCGATGCCTCCTTCAATGCGTTACAAACTTTTGGACAAAGTGAATATACCCGTTTACACTATGTGTAACGGGTATAAAAAAACTTCCGTATTCCGCAAACATATATGTAGCTCAATAATACTATTGTTACGTACACTGTTAACTTCTGCGTTGACAGAACACCAGGGTTTAAATTTGGAATTTGCGAATAACCAAGGTCTGAAATATGTATTTTTGTAATTTTTGTGCGTATTTTTGTGCGACGAACACGATTATTGTGTTCAAAAGGGACTATCACGTCATGATTTTGAAACAGATGGGGAGTAAATACCCCCAAAATCGTGTTTTTACTCCTACTTTTTCGGAAACGAGATGTGCTAGAGATTTCCACGTCCGCTTTAAAAAATTTTACAAAAATTGGGGTAAAAACTACAAAAAAAAAAAAGAAGATATTTAGTGTTTTTACCTTTACATTCCTCAAAATCGTATCTTTTGATGTACTAGATTGGAGCCCAGCGCACAAGAATACATAAAAGCGATTATTGTATATTATAATTTGCAAATTCTTCGAATACACTAGTCCACAGTGAGAACGGGTATTATCAGTTTGTCGGTAAGGCATCCGAGACCCCTTACAGTTGTAGCATACATGGTGCAATTTATATACATACATATTAAGCCGGTGTAATAATCAATAATCTTATGCATGGAGCACGCAATAATATCGGCTCTGCTCGTCGGCAATCGGGGTGGATTCTTTATTCCATGATTAAATTATTTCTACGAATATTTGAAAGTTTTTTTTTTCTAAATAATTTTCGTGCTGTAATTTTTTTTAAATTCTTCTATCATAATCCCGATTGAAAGAAAGTTAGAGAAGGATACTTTAACATAAAAAAGAATTGATATATCACGGAAGAAGATAATGCTGCACGTAGATATAGACACGGCAGAAGGATGCCCACTCTACCTTGGTCACATCGTCCAAAGAAAAAATGTTTTAAAATGTGACCCCAAAAGAAAATATTTTATTTAATTAAGAAAACTAACCATCATCCTTCACCTTAAAAGCTGGGCTCGAAAACGTTATCTACTCGTCACAAGAAAACATGATACAAATAAGTTTCAAATTCATTTTCATTAAATTCAATTTTTATATAATTCTAAAACAACAAAATAAATTATAAAAACAATATAATATGCATGTACTAAATTTATATTCATCTATTCTTAAGAAAATAATTTTTTAAGAAAAAGGAAAACAAAAATAAAGTAAACCTATAAGATTGCATAAACTTGAAAATATTTTATGATATTTAGGTTTTTCAATATTAATACGATTCGTATACAACTAAAAAAACATTTTTCTTATTATTAGTACTATTTTTTTTCCAATTTTTTTTCTTTGTTCTTAATTTTTCTTTAGTATTAATATTAATTTTTTTTATTCAATAATTTTTCTTCATTATAAATATATATATATATATATATATATATATATATATATATATATTTTTATTTCATTTAAACAAAAGAAGTATTGCATGATTAAAAAGGTGCATGTGAAATATATAAATTGGCGTAGATAGTACAAGAAACGCAATAAAGGAAAAAAAATAAAATATAATATTTTCAACGACCCGATGAAAATTCAAGCAAAAATTTAAACGAGAGAAAAAAATTTTAATAGAAAATTTATACAATATATATATATAATTATATAATTAGAATAACTTTTGATTATTTTTTGGTTTCTTTAAAAAAAAAGCGAAAAAAACAATAACTAACTAAACTTAATTACTCGCACACAATATTAGAAATTTAAAAAAAATTTGAAATAATGGTTGTCTAGACTGGTATTCGAACCTCCACCTCTTGCACAGTTTAGTTAGTTATTGTTTTTTTTCGCTTTTTTTTTTTTTTTTAAAGAAACCAAAAAATAATCAAAAGTTATTCTAATTATTAATAAATGTCATTAGGAATTTAAAAATGAAATTCATAGTTGCGTTTGCAGTGGGACTTGAACCGCGAACTCCTGCACACCGAGCTGAGTGTCTACCATCTAGACCATTGCGAAGTTCGCGAGCCCGTCGTCTAATTAGGTAGACATACACACTTCTGTTGTTTATGTTCCCTTTTTTTTGGCATTGATTTGCTAAAAACTTAAAAATTAGAATTGAGCTAGCATTGACATGTGGCCTTGAAATGTGCATTCTCAACACAACACTATGGTGCGAGCGCATACACATATTAGCACCCATACATGCAAACAGAACGGAGCACAAGCGAAGCAGACCGTGCTAATCGTTTGATTGCTTAAAGCAGACTGATGTGTGACTGATTCGCCTGGCTTTCGCAGTTATATTTTCGCTTTTGATGCGAATTAAAACGCTCGGCTTCTGCTTTCGGCCGAAGGGGTTCTATGAGTCTGCCTACGTTTGCATTCACGAAATACTCGATTTGTCCAATCTATGTATTGTATGGTTAGTGGTTTAACATTGCGTTAACCTTGCAAAATTAACAGAAGGTTACGTTTATGCATTACGTTACGAATGCATGCGTATCGGACTTAGCATAATTTTAAGGTTAAATGTAGATGATTACAATAAAATTGATAAATTAAAAATAGACTTTTTTTTTACACAATCTTATTGGTTTTTTAAATTTTTTTTTTCACACACTCACTGTATCACTTTTTTATTTGCGTTTAGTTAATTTTGCTTGTAAATTTTTTCCCTTTATTTTATTTTTTTAACTTTTCAATGTAGGTTTTTTCCTTTTTTCTTTGATTTGTTCGATATGATTTAATTCATTTCATGCACTTTAGCCATTGTTTTTACACTTTTACACTGCACCAAGCAAATATACAGAATTTACATATAAGAATTTAAAAAAAAGGAAGAAAAAAAAAAAAGATTATAAAAACAAATATTTTCAAATTTATGCAACAAAAAAAAAAAAAACTAACAATTAGATTAATTATAACTTTATTTTTATAGTTAATATATATATCTTTCCACATTTTTTCTTTTCATGAAGCACCAGGATTTTTAATTAGAAAAACTTTTGTAGGTTATTAAAAGTTGCACTTGCACATCCCACTGACCTTTACTTTTTTATATATTGGGTGTACAACTAAATAATTTCGTATTTGTTACTAACCTCATATCTATTTATGTAGTCAATATTTTGACAGTGACAGCTGTTCTATGTTAGCGAGGCGCCAAAAATTAAGAACATTTGATATGTCACAGTGAATATTAGTAAACACACAAATTTTTTTATTATAGTCAAAATGTCAAGTTACGTTCCAACAAAACAGCATTTGCGGGAGGAGGTGAAATGCTGCTTAATCGCCACAAAAAAGAAATCGTTTTTGCATCGTATTGTCACTGGCGATGAAAAGTGGATTCATTACGACAACCCTAAGCGTAAAAGATCATTTGTGAAGCCAGGCCAACCAGCCAAATCGACACCAAAGCCGAATATTCATGGTTTGAAGGTAATGCTCTGTATTTGGTGGGATCAGAAGGGTGTGCTGTACTATGAGCTGTTAAAATCGGGCCAGACAATCACGGAGAGCTATACAGGCAACAATTGATACGTTTGAAGCAAGCAATAGCCGTAAAACGGCCAGAATGGGCGACCAGACACGAAAAATTGATTTTCCATCCTGACAATGCTCGGCCACATGTTGCAGTACCGGTCAAAAATTATTTGGAAAATGCTGGATGGGAAATTCTACCTCACCCGCCTTATAGCCCAGACATAGCTCCTTCTGATTACCACTTGTTTCGGTCGATGCAGAATCACCTTTCTGGAATACGGTTCACCAATGTTGAAGGTATTAAAAAATGGCTTGATGATTTTCTCGGCGCAAAAGATGAGAAGTTTTTTTGGGATGGAATCCATAAATTGCCTGAAAGACGGGAAAAAGTTACCGCTTCCGATGGACAATATTTTGAATAAAATATTTTTTCACTTTCATACTTAAATAAATGGTTTTTTTTAACAAAAAAATACGAAATTATTTAGTTGTGCACCCAATATTTTTTCTTTTTTGGTTTTAAATTACAATTTTCACCCACTTATTTATGCATTTTTCCGAATTAACAAATGAAATTTTTTCACAGCACTTGATTAAGCAATTGATTTTTTTTTTTCTTCTTTTTTTTTTTTTTTTTTAAACAAAAAGAGTTAGAAATTTCACATGTTCATACTCTCTAAGCACTACGATGACAAAATCGACAAAACAGCGGCTTCGCCTTGATAAGTTGCCGCTGAATAAAATGGTATGTATTACCAAATACCAAAATGGTATGTATGGTAATGGTTCTCTTGGCAACTTTTTAATTAAATATGGATGATTGATTTTCTTCAGAGGAAAAAAACTTCTTACAAAAATGTTTTTTTTTTCCAAACATTTTTTTTTTTTTTTGATGATAGTTATAAATCTTCAAACGAAGTCACTGATGGTTGCCAATAAAAAGAGAATGACTTTAGAAAATTTTCGCATTTTATACTTTTGGGTACGCCATTTAATTTAACGGATTATAAATTTGACAATTGGCCAAACCGCTAATCCTGGAAAACGAGGCCGAAGTAGAGCCAAGAGAAAATTTCCCTAGAAGCGTACTAGGCAATAATTGACGTACATTTTAAATGCATTTTATTTAACCCAAATGATTAATTTATTAAAGTATAAAGCTGGTGTAACAGGGAATAAATCAATCTACTAAAATTAAATTTTAACGATTTCATCATAAATGTTTCTGAAGTAACACTTTTTTAAAAATATTGTTATGCAATTTTGTTGGTTTTAAGGTTAACATTATACGGGATAGATCCGGTTTAAGTCCTTATTTGAACTAAAAGTTTGTAATTTTGAGTAATTGAATATGCAATAATTCTCCCGGAAAAGCGCAAATAACCGAAATTTCAATACTTTTATTGAAGAACTATTGAACTAATATCGTTAATATTATAAAAGAATTTATTCAATTAGATAAAAAGATTCGTACTCTTAGTTCTACATGCAAGAATATTGGTTAAATAATCCAAAGTCCAAATTCAGTTTGGAAAATAAACTATAATTATTCAAGACGATGTTAAAACAGGTGTGGAGCACCGCAAGTAATTCCAATTTAGAGATTTTGCAAAGATAACAATCATAGACTTTAAGAATGATATACAATGCGCCTGGTTTGTCACAAATGCATTCACAAGGACTTAAATATATTGTCAATAAAAGAGGAAATTAGAAAAGCATTTACTAAATATTTGGAATAATAATAAACACACATAAATTACCTTGGGATAAACTAACTCGATAACAGTGAAGGGACACGCAGGTTTAAACGATAAAATGTTCTTGACCTGCCGCCGTTTAGACCTTCATAGTATTTATATTGAATATACCTCATTGGAGTGGCGACATAAGTCCGCGCGTTATATCTCCGCTAAAGTAAGAACGTCATATCTCCGCGACATAGCTCCGCTCGTAGTTATGTCGTTTAAAAGCCACATATCTTCGCGCGTACATATATCGTTCTTGGTTCTCCGCCCGTTACATTTTTCGAGAGGAATTATGTCTCTTTTTCTTGCCGAATTATGTCGTTTTGAAAACGTCATATTTTCGCACGGAGGTATGTCGCATTTTAAACGACATATCTCCGCCGAATTAAGAACGACATATCTCCGCGCGGAGCTATGTCGCATATAAAACGACATAATTCCGTCAAAAAAGCGACATAATTGCTCTCGAAAAATGTAACGGGCGGAGATATATCGCTTTGCCACCTCATTATAAAATGTTAAGATTTAACGATAATATATGTAAAAATTAATTATATTTCCAAACGGTTAGCATTGGTGTTGTGTCCATAGAAGCGCAATATACGTTATTTACCAAAGTGCCATTGTAATTCTGCTTATTACTTTAAGATAGCTTTGTAGATCAAAATTGTACCTATTATATAAAAAAAATAAAAAAAACACATCAATCATGCACAATACCACCACCTGCCTTATTAATTTAACCTTGCACTATTGTTTTATATACGCTTTCTGGTCAAGAGTGTCGCACGCTTGATCTTTATCTGGTAGTGGTCCGTCTATCACCTTCCACAACTCTTCGTGCACCAACACGCTCCGCATTTGCATGATCCAGGAGTCGAAACTCCCTTCATCCAACTTGTCGATTGAATGAATAGACGCGTTTACTTTATAAACAAAATGATATTAATATATAAAAATACGCAAAGCCATTTACGTACACTGAGCCATAACCTGTTCTGAAACAAGTTATAAAGTACGCCACAGAATCGTGTTTAAAATAAAACAATAATAAAACTAAATTACAAAAATGTTTTGTAAAATTAAACTTTGACAGCTTATACAAATAATTATTGACTTATTGCAACATTTATTTATTTAATTTAAGATACGTTGCAAGGTGTTGCAGGAACGAGAGAAGTTCTTAGTCAAATATGTATTTGCAAATGTCAATCGAAGTGAGCTCATACTATCATAAAGACGACTGCCTGAACTCACTGAGATTTGCGAATACAGCTAGTAGACTACCTCATTCGTATATGTGCAATAGACGTCAGATAATTTTTACTTCAACAGCTATGTCGCTATGTCGTCTTTTTCGAATATAACATATCGGGTCCTACAAGAATCAGTACTTGATCCACTCTTATTTGAGCCCTTCCCGCAAACAGGAGAAATCTTTTTTTAAATTATTTCTAAATTCTTCTTTGGAGTATTTATTTGAAACTTCAATAAATAATAAAAAGAATATAACAAATGCGCAATTAACTATAGAGTTTATATAAAACAATTGTTATGACTGTTTTTGCCGTTAATTTTTTTCGCGGGCATTTTCGATTGGTAGTTGATAGCAAAATGTTTCTCTTACGTTTAATGTTTTTTAAGATCCATTTATCCATTAACGGATGATTTAAAATAATGTTTGTTTCAATAAAATTGAAATGTCAAGTCTACATACACTAAGCTTGTTTTTATTTTGGACCCACTTAGAAATGTTCATAAAGAAATCGAGTGTTTTTTATTAAAAGATAGTGCTAGAATTCACAAAAAACGATTTACAACATCTTGGGCTTGGGGAAAAACATTGGTTTTTTGTCGTGGCCTCCATGTTCTTTGAGCTTAAATCCCTTTGACAATTTTTGGTGTGAATACTAACCGAATATGAGATACCATTGTCAACTGTCATGCGACATAGACGTGTTTTTCAAATCACTCCGTGCTTTCGCTAATTTAATCAGTAAATTCATTAACAAAAATTAAATACTTAAAAGTTAAAGTGTATAATTAAAAATATTACCTATCACTGCAAATATGAAACAAAAAAAAATATAAATAAAAACATAAACAATTAAAAAAAATTATGAGCTAATCTCATCAACAAAACCATTGCCATGTAACAAAGACAATTTATCAAACTCCAACTTGTCTGTTGATACACCAGAGACGTCAGCAAATTCTTGTTCTCTATCACGTCAAAGCAACATCTCATGGAGCGGTCAACGTATCACGCCGACTAATCCATTGCCTCCCTTCGAACCAATAAAAGCTTCTACAACAACAATTACAACACAAAGTAGATATACAACATCGACAGCCAGGAACAACAACAGTATTCTCATTAACTGCCTCGATCACATCATCTAAATCCTTATTGGTCAGGCCAATTAAAAAATCATCTCATATTAATGTTTTACCAGAAAACGTTTTCCTCAAAAACAAACAATGAAAAGCACACACACAAAATCATCCTCTGTTAAAATTGAAAAGAAATAGAGAAATACATTCTCCAAGTCAACAAACACAACAAAATCAAAACAATAACAAAAAAACAAAAGAACAGAACACAAACAACATTGCAAAATTATTGGCTCAGGGAACCAACGACATCAAACCGCTTCGAACTTTTAGCAGATGACAAGTCTGACGAACATACCCGTAGCTCAAATATTGCTAAAAGTGAATAAAACAATAACAAATAACAAAAGAACAAAACATAAACAACATTGTAAAATTATTGGCTCAGCGAACCAAAGACATCAAACCGTTTCGAACTTTTAGCAGATGACTAGTCTGACGAACACATGCCCCGTAGCTCAAATATTGTTAAAAGTGAATAAACCACCTCCAATATATATTCAGGGTGTCGGTCAGATAAAAGTCTAATATGATGCCTTTAAAGAAGTGGCTCAAAAAAGCTAAAAGCGTTAGCTAATAATAAACTCAAAGTGCAGGCCACAGATTCTTATTGCTATAGAAATATTATAAATATGTTGAAATAAAAAGAAACCAAATACTATACATATAAAGCTAAGAAGGATAGAAACTTCAAAGTCATTTTACGAAATATGCATTCTTCAGCTGATATTGAAGAAATAAAAGCTGAACTACAAGAGCTAGGTCACAATGTTAAACATATCTATAATATTCAACAACGAACCACAAAGGTGCCCCCTTCCTTTATTTTCAATTGAACTTCAAAGAAAAGACAACAATAGAGATGTATATAAAATTTCACATCTTCTTCAGGAGAAAAATTTCATTCGAAACACATCATAATAAAAGAACAATAAACTACACTCTAACTTTCGGACAAAGGTCAGACCAAATGTGCCACACTGCTAACTATAAAGGCTGTGAAGTATATAAAGCACTAAAAGTTAAACGTTTTCCAAAGCTTCGAGAAAAAAATATTACCAAATAAAAATGTATTTGGGTGCCCCTCCATAAGTTTTGCTCAAACAGCTAGTGGCAATAGTCAAAAAATATTAGCTCCTCTGATTCACCATATCAATTTAAAATAAAAAAAATAAAAAAATAAACTCCTTACTATCTAACCCAAATTCCTATGAACTTAATGACATGCAAGAGCTAAAACATATGATGAAGCATTTGATTTAACAAATGCCAAAAGACAAATTCGTATGTGCTCCAATACACTACGAATTATATTCTGGAATACTAACGGGCTGCGGCAACATACTTATACTAGAACTAAAGCACTTCCTTCATGAAAATAATATTGATATGGCACTTATTTCAGAATAACATTTAACATCTTAACATTTCCTGAATATAACAGGCTATACTTTATATTATACAAATCACCCAGACGGCACAGGGCATGGAGGCTCAGCTATTATAATTAAAAATTAAATTAAATACTATGAAGTTGAACATTTTAGCCAAGATTATATTCGAGCGACTATTATTCATGTGCAAGACTTTTTGATAAAGTCGCGCTTTGAGTTATCTTCAGATCACTCACCAGTTCAACTCGATTACATCGAAACGCTTGCCACAATCAAGCCGACGCCCAACCTCTATAACCCAAAGGAAGATTGGCAAGTGTACAAAGAACTCCTTAACATATACTTACGTTTGGACATTGCACTAAAATCTCCAAACGACATAGAGAGCTCCGTAATTTATTTTAATGATGCAGTAGCTGAAGCGGCAATTAACTCTACTCCGCATTTAATTCAAAGGGATACTAAAAAATTATTTACACCTGCTTCAATTCGAAACCAAATAGAGAATAAAAGAAAACTTAGAAAAATCTGGCAAACTCCTAGATGTCCCGAAGATAAAAAGAGACTTAATCGGGCAATAAGGGATCTTAAATTAAAGCTTAATCAGAATAAAAATACAGAAAATTATCTGACTAATTTAAGCCCAACCAGAGACACAAATTTTTCCCTATGGAAAGCCACTAAAAAACTCAGAAAATGGACAACCTTTGCCGCACCATTAAGGAAACCAGATGGTACTTGGGCTAAAACGGAACGCGATAAATCGACGCTACAAGCTGACTTTTATGAAAATGCCTTTACAAATAACACACAAACCTGTTATAATAATTCAGAAACCTGTAGCAACTCAGAAAATATCAAAATTAGATATGTAAGGAAGTTAAAAATATGATCGACAATATCAAGGCTAACAAGTTACCTGACTATGACATGATAACTGGAAAGTTGCTTAAAGAACTTCCTATAAACGCTATTCGTTATCTGCGGAATATGTTTAACGAAATAATAAGATACAAATATTTTCCCAAGACGTGGAAGGTAGCAGATGTCATAGCTATTCCAAAACCTGGTAAAGATGCCACAAGTGCAGCTTCTTACCATCCAAAAAGCCTTCTTCCAATACTATCAAAAGTTTTTGAAAAATTATTCCTTAAAAGACTTTAATCCATCCTTGATAATAGCTACATCATTCCTGACCATCAGTTTGGGTTTCGGAAACATCACTCAACCATTGAACAAAAAAAACTACTTCCATCAGATTTTTACCACATGCTTAAAAGGTACATATCTGATCGACACTTCTATGTAAAAGTTAAAGACGCTCACTCTACAATAAGGCCAATTAAAGCAGGTATACCTCAAGGTAGCGTTCTTGGACCACTCTTATACGTCATTTTTACAAAAGACTTACCTATATCAATAGAATCCTCTTCTATGATAGCAACTTTCGCAGATGACACAATTCATCTTTATTCACATAAAGACTTAGCTACAGCCTCTAATAAGCTTCAAAACATACTTGATAACACCAAAAAATGGCTTTGACAAATGGGCCATAAAAATAAACGAAATCAAAACTACACAAGTTATCTTTACAACCAAAAGAGTTTTCGTTCCTATTCCTTTAAAAATAAATAATGTAGACATGCCTATTGAGAAATCGGCCAAATACTTGGGAATTCACTTAGACAATAAACTGACTTGAAAGTTACACATAGAAAAAAACGAAATCACATAAAAGAGAAATATCGTCAACTAAGCTGGCTTATGAACAAAAAACCGAAGCTCTCTATGAGCAATAAACTTCCATTGTAAAAAAGCATCATAAAACCAATTTGGACTTACGGCCTTCAAGTTTGGGGTACATCTAAAACATCAATATAATACAACGGCAGCAGTCAAAAATACTTCGACAAATCACAAGAGCGGAATGGTATATTTCTAACGCAGATATACACAGAGATCTCAAAATACACACCGTTAAAGAAGAAATGGTAGCAGTTAGTAGAAGTTACCACACCAGAATCCTGTCACATTCAAACAACGAGATGAGTTACTTACCCATACTTGAGCTAACTACAAGACGACGTCTGAAAGGGATCCGACCAGCTGACTAACCGCACTATCAATAAACGCCTACTTATTTAATAAAGAAATTATTATTCACGATAACTTTTTCATAGATCTCTTTTTTGTTTTTAATTATAAATTAAAGAAATTGTTCTTTTGAATTAATTTTATTCCTTTATCGATGTTTTAAAATGTACTAAATGTTGTTGTAGATAGATGTATAAATATAATCATAAAAAAAAAAATATACATATATTTTTATTTGAAAAAAAAAAAAAAAAATGTTTAAACTTAAGTACCGATATAAAGAATAATTTTTTTTAAATATAAGTAGTTAAATACTTTATATATTTTATTTGCTTAGGTATGTTATACGTGTTACACTAGTGTAAACAGGTATATTCAGTTTGTCGGAAAGTTTGTAACGCATTAAAGGAGGCATCGGAGACCCCACAAAGTATATGTATTATTGATCAGCTCGATGAGACGAGTCGATTTGGCCATGTCGGTCTGTCTGTCCGTCTGTTTGTTGCTGCGCGATTTATTCGATGAAGGTATAAATATATTGGGCTGAAATTTTAAACTTCAGCTTTTCTAGGTCCTGGGTACTTTTTATGTTAAAATCAATGTGCCACGCCCACTTTTAGGTATAGCTCCCATACAAAAGTACAACATTTTGTCAAGTTCTTATAAGAAACAAGAAAAAAGTTTACTTCGGTTGGACCGAAGTTTATACTATATACCTGTTACACAACATTTGACGTTAATAGACCTTCGTGTGCAGCATTTGTATTAAATTTTATTTCAAAATACTAAACAAATTAAATATATTCTTAAAAATTTAGGAATTCGCGTTCCGATTTGGACCAATTTTAAACTGAAGATTTGGCTTAATATACGAAGAATTTGTATCATATTTGAAGCCATTTGCTTTATAAATAAATTTTTTTCTTATAAGAACTTGACGATATGTTATTCTTTTCTATGGGAGCAATATCTAAAAGTGGGCGTGGCACATTGATTTTAACATAGAAAGTACACAGGACCTAGAAAAGCTTAAGTTTAAAATTTCAGCCCAATATCTTTAAAACTGAGCGAATAAACCGCGCAGCAACACACAGACAGACGGACATGGCTAAATCGATTCGTCTCGTCGAGGTGATCAAGAATATATATACTTTATAGGGTCTACGATACCTCCTTTAATGTGTTACAAACTTTCCGACAAACTGAACATATGTTTACACTAGTGTAACAGGTATAAAAAATGTATTTATAAAGCGAATGGCTTCAAATATGGTTAAAATGTTTCTTATACCATGCCAAATCTTCAGTTTAAAATTGGTCCAAATCGGACCGCGAATTCCTAAATTTTTAAGAATATATTTAATTTGTTTAGTATTTTGAAATAAAATTTAATACAAATGCTGCACACAAAGGTCTATCAACGTCAAATGATGTGTAACAGGTCATATAGTATAAACTTCGGTCCACCCGAAGTTAACTTTTTTTCTTGTTTTTTATTATATTTTCAATTTCTTCTTCTTTTATATCTTTTTATCTTTATGTAATTCAGTTAAGTTAATTTCTTTTATTTGGTTGGAAAATTAATCTTTTCACAGTAATAAATCAAAATATTTACGCTTATACAGAGAAGGAAATTACTTTTCTTTTTTTTTTTTTTAGTTGCTTCTATTCTATTCTATTTTCTAAATCTTTTTCCCTTTTTTGCAGATTTTTTATTTTTTATTAGTGGTCCAATTTTTTGGTCTTCGTCTATTAGCGGTACGACTTAGACATTTTTTTACTTATTAGTTTACATAACTTAAAAATTTATCTCATTCATTCACTCAATCATTTCGATTATTTCTTATTGTTTTTAATTTCTTATTTTTAACAAGTTTATAATTATGTTTAGTTTTGAATTAACTCAGTAGTTCTCAAAAGAGCTTATTTCAGGACAGCCTTTTGTATTGGATGGACCTGACTATGTCGATTTCAGTATATAGCTCGTATACGGAAGTCATTTTCCACTCAAAATGGACCAAAGATTCTCCGAAGTATCTTCCTCTCAA
Source organism: Leucophenga varia (assembly GCA_018903435.1). Taxonomy (NCBI): domain Eukaryota; kingdom Metazoa; phylum Arthropoda; class Insecta; order Diptera; family Drosophilidae; genus Leucophenga; species Leucophenga varia. The sequence goes on from JAEIFJ010001669.1 coordinate 34,591, forward strand.
ACACGCCCAACGCCGACTTATCCGATTCGGCCATGACCCATGCTTCTGAGCCATACATCAGGACAGGCATTACCAGCGTCTTGTAGAGTTTAATTTTTGTTTCTCTGGACAGAACTATACTTCGCTTTTGCTTACCGAGACCAGAATAGCTACGGTTAGCTGGAGTAATTTTTCATTTGAATTCCTTTTATCTGTACCAAGGCAGTTGAAGTTTTCTACAGCATCAAAGCTCAAGTTCTATGTTTCAAATACCGTCTACGTCGTATAGATTGTCTGCGGGTGGATACCAAGAACTTCGTCTTGCTCTCGTTCACCGTTAGTCCCATTGGACTTTCTTTCTATGTCTGAGAAAGACCCGGTCTGCAGTCTGCACGATAATTTTTGCCGATTATATCTGTGTCGTCGGCATATGCGAGCAGCATAGTTCCTTTGTCGAAAATATTACCCGTCTGATTAACGTTTGAGCTTTGTATCAGTATGTATTCCTTCAAGTGGTTGAAAAAGTCGCACGAAAACGCATCGCCCTGTCTAAAGCCTCTCGTGGTGTCAAAGGTGTCAGAGAGAATTTTATCCACCCTGACAACGCTTTGGGTGTCACCATAGAAAGTCAGTGCTTCGAAAAACTTTGATCTGATTGGCGTGTCGAAAGCGGCTTTAAAGTCGACAAATAGATGGTGTATCTCGATTTGTTTTTCTTTGCTCTTCTCCATGATTTGGCGTAGTGTGAATATCGGGTCAATGGTCGACTTCTTTGGCCTGAAATCACACTGGTACTGTCCAACTATACGTCCCATGTACGGTTTCAGTCTATTACACAATATGCCAGATAGGATTTTATAAGCGTTTGTTTATTAATAATAGGGGAAAATTTATGGTTCAATTTAGCGTAGAACTCATCAAGTTTGGAACCTTTTTGTATGTTTTGCTTAACTGAGTGAACCCAGGACACATATTGTGTTGGACTACCTTCGAAAACTTAATTTTCATCACATAGTCTGGGAGTCTAATGATGATGTTCTGTAAATACAAATACATCTTATTTTGAGGTGAAAGCAGATCGGACATAGTTGAGGCAGAGAGTCGATAACTGGCTTCGATAGCAGAAACTCGTCCCTCCATTTTCCGAACTAGTTCGATCAACGCGTTTACCGCGCCCGTAACTATTGTTCAATTGTTTGGCTATTTCTTGAAAATTGTCACAACTTTTGTTATGAAGAAAAATTAAACAAAAAGTTTTGCTTTGCACTTTTCTTTCTTTTGATATTTTGATGTTTAGTTGTTATTCAAACGACACTGCACGTCCCCGCTCGTCCGTCAGTTAAGCTAAGCTAATGTGAAGTAAAACACCGAATCTTTAAAGACGAGATTACAAGAAATTTCCCATATGCTATGTGACGCGTATTGCTTATCGACACGATTTGCAGACGTTTCAGATATCCTGTTCGTTCATTCTCACGTCAGTTGTGAGAATTGCAATCACTGCATTGTCGCAGACTGCAGCATTAACGCTGACAGCGCTTCGTGCGCTCGGTGGTGGTTCAGAGTTGAAGGTTAATATAGGCGCATGTTAACTTGTATGCATGTGCATTATAAAAAAATGTGTGTTATGGATATTAGAGGTAAATAACGGTTAAAAAAGGTATTAAATCAACCGCTCGACAATCCGGTTAACATCGGACCATTGTCCCCAATCAACCCCTTTACGGAATATTATCTACGTCACTGATGATGCATGATCTGTTTAAAGTTTCGTTTGAAGGGTATTTGAGGTTCGGCTCTACCGAAGTTAACGTTTTTCCTTTTTTTATTATTTTTTTTTTTATTTTACACTTACATTTTGATTTGCTCACAACAAATTAGCTGACAGCTGCTTGTTTTAGCGGACTATACTATAGTTACCGATTTATGGGGTGCTATCTTTTTCATTAATTAAATTTCGAAAAAAAAATTTTGACAAAATTCAAATAACCACAAATTTTTCGAAAGAGTACTTATCATGCATAATGTCGAAATGTAGAAAAGCTCGTTTTGTATCGATCAATTTTTGATTTACTTTACTACATTTCAACTCGTTTTAAAAAAGTAAAAATTGTGTTTTTTTTTTATTTATTTATTGATTTATTACAATCAAATGGTTGTACTAATAATACTGCCAACACAGTTATAAGCTATCGATTTATGGGGTTGCCATCATTCAGAATTCTAACTTCGAATTATTAATTTCGCTTTAATTTCAAAAACTATCAAACAAAGCAACCAGGAAAATTTTATAATTTGTACTGCGCATGCGTTGTATCAAAATCTACGTTATGTCGTTTTATTTCAATTGTTGACAGCTCTGGTCTAAAACAGAATTTTTCAGTAGCGAAGTAGCTTATAGTAAAATAACCACACCAAACACACTGTAAAACACACAGTCGTCATTTGTGGAAAAATATTTTTGGAGTGTTTCGATGTTTTTCGAAATTAGAACCTTAGACCCACTTGGGGACCCAAAATCGAATGAACCATCTCTTTAAAATTTTTGTTATAACTCGGTAACGGAGAGGTCTAGAGACTTGATATTAGGCACTTTTGAAAGATGCTTCAAAAATATTTTTTGATATGTGTGAGGGGCTTTCGAAATTTGGACCAGAATAGCTCTTTCATCAATTTTTTATATATACATATATTTCTGGTGAGCACCAAGACGTGATTTGCAAAATATTTGACTTGGGGTCTTGAAACCGGAAAATCCATTTCATTTAAGCAGTGCATCCACAAGCGAATTTGTTCGGTGAACACAACACAGACGAATTTGTTCAGCGAACACAACACAGCCGAATTCATGCGGCGAAGTCAACACATTTGCCGAACAAATTCACCTGTGGATACACTGCCTTAGAAATCAAATTTACGAACACCAAATCATTTCGATTCCGAAATATAGTTGGAAATAACGAACACCAGATTACTTCTGAAAAAAATAATCCTTTGCTTGATGCTTTCTGCTAAAAAAGTACAATATAAGCGTAAGTGCTTTAATTCTTTTTTTTTTTTTTTTTTTTTTTCATAAATTGTCAACAATTCCTGTAAAGATATATATGATATATACCTAAATAAATAAATAAATAAAATAAATATACCTAAATACATTTTTTTTGCTCTATATTAATTTAGGATAATTCAGTTTGGTTAACCGATATCGAACGTGACAAATTTCAACGCCTTAAAGAGGAAACACATGCCATAAAGCACGGCAGCCGGTTAGAACGTAAAGTAAAAATTGATTTCGCTGGTCGGGAAACTGTAGATGAGTCGCAAAGCAAAGACTACGAAGATAATATGGTTCTTGATATTTCAACGACGGCTAGTCGCAGTTTGTACCAAAATATTAGTACCGAACTTCCAATAGCACCAGATTTGATTGTAACACATCCAGTTTACAATTTGTATAATCAGAACACTTTAAAAAACCGGCGTTTTTTGACGATGGCTTAGAACGCAGCTACAATCGAGTGCAAGATAAGGAATTACTTCTAATGCAGGATATGCGACAATGCTTATCACTTCATCAACCATGCGCTTCCATGCTCGTAGAGGGAATCAAAAAGTACGTATTATTTGGTTAGTACATAGTTTTAAATTATATACTTTAAACTTTAATAGACACGAGGGCCGCGTATGGTATAGTGAGCATAGAGGACGACTATGGATAGCTTCGTCGGTAATGAGACCTAGTCCGGACAAAGTCCAAGAACTGGAAAACTATTATCGCTCGTATTATAATGGTAATCAGATTTGAAGTATTAAATTTTATCTGTAGTGTACATTGATTTTGATATTTATAGATCCTGATATTAAATTTCCGGAATACTATCCGCCTGGTTATCTGCTAGGATGTATTACTGTAGAGCACTGTTTGCCTCAAGAGCAATATCGCGAACTATATCCAAACGGCGAGTGTACAAGTCCGTACGTCTATATTTGTACAAACCCAGAAAAGTTGCCGGTGCGGCTACCAGTTCGTGGTAAACATAAAATTTGTAAGAACTCATTGACTTTATATGTTTTTAATATTTTTACACATTAATGGGATACTCTTTAAAAAGAGGTATTGTACGAATTGTCTTAGGGGTAAATACTTTTTACCCTTTCGCTTTTGAAAGGTTAAAAATAAATCCCAACAGCTCTGGTCTAAAATAGAAGATTTTCCGTAGAAAAGCAGCTCATAGTAAAAGAATCCCACCGAACACACTGCAAAAAACACAGTCGTCATTTGTGAAAAATATTTTTGGAGTGCTTCATTGTTTTTCGAAATTAGAACATTAGATCCTCTTGGGTACCCAAAATCGAATGAACCATCTCTTTAACACTTTTGTTATAACTCGGTAACGGAGAGGTCTAGAGACTTGATATTAGGCACTTTTGAAAGATGCTTCAAAAATATTTTTGATATGTGTGATGGGTTTTCGAAATTTGGACCAGAATAGCTTTAATTTGTTTAATATGTATATATATATATATATAGGTATATATTTCTGGTGAGCACCAAGACGTGATTTGCAAAATTTTTGACACGGGACCATTCTTTGGAATGAATAGACGTACAAACTTTAAATTGGGAGCATTTAAAGGATCGTTAAAATATTTTGGTCTGATCAAGGGATTTAAAACATTTGAAACTGGGACCCATTGGTGTACCCAAAAATAGAATTTTTGATTAATTTTTAAAATTTTTTTTTTAGATTTCATTTGAGCACTAAGACGTGATTTGAAAAATTTTCGGTGATCACTGAGATGTGATTTGAGAAATATATGACCCGTGGCTTATTGTGGGCCTTGAAACCGAAGAAGGCATATCTTTAGAATGAATACACGTAGAGGCTTGAAACTGGTTGCATGTGAAAAAACGTCAGAAAATATTTTTGGTGTGTTTAAGGAATTATGATATTTGGACTTGGTGGAAAATATTTTGAACAATTTTTTTTCGGGATTTCCAAAATTTCGACCTGAGACCATAAATAGATACATATATGTTTCTTTTTTACATTTTAGTTGAGCACCGTGACATGGTATAAAAAATTTTGACTAGGGCTCAATGGGGGCCTAAAAACCGGAGAATATATATCTTTGGAATGAGTAGACCTAGGAGGGACACAGGACTGAAATATTAATGATTAAACATTTTTTTTTCGTTTTGTGCCTGCATTTTAAAGTACAATACAATACTGATTTTTGGAACATTTTTTTATTAGGGGCTCAATGGGGACCTTTGAACCGGAAATACCTAGAAACTTAAATTGGTCGCATTAAAAAGATGGTTAAAAAAATGTTTACGTGTTTGAAGGGTTTCCGATATCAATCTTGCGGATGTCTTCCATGATATGGTCCCACCAACGCAGCGGCGGACGTCCTCTCTGGCGGGCCCCTCCGATTTAGTTCACGTCTTGCTCCCAAACTTTTCTTGCTGGCGCTTCTGTGTCCATCCGTCACAGGTGACCAGCCCAGGACAGCCTTTTGTATTGAATGTTCCTGACTATGTCGATGTCAGTATATAGCTCGTAGAGCTTATTATTGGTGCGTATACCGATGTCGTTTCTCAGTCTAACTGGACCAAAGATTCTCCGAAGTATTTTCCTCTCAAACACGCCCAATGTCGATTTATTCGATTTTGTCATGACCCATGCTTCTGAGCAATACATCAGGACAGGCATTACCAGCGTCTAGTAGAGTTTAATGTTTATTTCTCTGGACAGAGTTCTACTACGTATTTGCTTACCGACACCTTAATAACTATGGTTAGCAAGAGTGATTCTTCGTTTAATTTCCTGACTGGTGTTGTTGACGCTGTTAATATCTGTACCCACGTAGTCGAAGTTTTCTACAGCCTCAAAGTTGAAGTTCTCTCTCTTCAAAGCCTGTCCACGACGTATTAATTGTCTGCGGGTGGATACAAAGTACTTCGTCTTGCTCTCGTTCACCGTTAGTCCCGTGGTGACTGCTCGATCGTATTTTCGGATTATGTCTTCGTCATATGCGAGCAGCATTGTATCTTTTTTTCAAAGATATTGCTCTTCAGGTCAACATTTGAGCATTGTAGCAGTATGTATTCCATCACGAGATTATGAAAGTCGCAAAGACCACGCATCGCCCTGTCTAAAGCCTCTCTTGACATCTAAGGGGTCGGATAAATTTTTACCGACATTGACAACGCTTTGGGTGTTTGTAGCGATATCATGCAGTAACAAACGATCTTTGCAGGGATACGAAGTTCTGTCAGTGCTTTAAAGAACTTTCATCTTATTGGCGTATCGAAAGCGGATATGAAATCGACAAATAGGTGGTGTGTGTCGATCTGCTTCTCCTTGTTCTTTTCCAGGATCTGGCTCAACGTGAATATAGAATCGGTGGTCGATTTCTTCGGTCTAAAACCGCGCTGGTATTGTCCAACAATACTTTCTACGTACAATAGACTTTAGTCTATTGTACGAAACGTCAGATAGAATTCTATAAGTATGGGACTTATACCGTGATAGTTCGCGCAGACTGCGGGGTCACCTTTCTTAAGGATTGGACAGTGCACACTTACGTTCCATTTGCTGAGTTGATGCATACTTCGAATCAACTCTTCGCCGCCGGTCTTAAATAACTCTGCGGGAAGTTCGTCTGTGCCTACCGCTTTGTTATATTTTAGCCTTTGTATAGCTTTGATACAACGTGTGGTGTGCGGGCGGTCAAGAATACTACCACAGCAGGCTCAGCGTGACGTAAGAGACGTCTAAAGAGCGAATCGTCGATGTGAGGTTGGTCGGTGGAGGGGTTAACAACAACGTAAATCATAGAACCCGTGTTACACACACAGAACAAAGTGTACCAAAAGCAAAGATGGCTAGTATGAACAAAAATACTCCAGGTGGCAGACACAGCTGTGAAAATCCACCCGTGGATAATTCCGCGGCAGGGGCAAGGATTCTGGAGGCCCCAGTTACCATTAAAGCATATAAAAAGGCGATCCCCGAAAATGGTACAAGGATCACGCCATACGAATGTGCACCTGGAACGTTCGAACCCTTAACAGGGATGGTGCAATAGAAAAACTTACTACCACTCTTAACTTCAGAGCAGATATCACTGCTATCCAGGTAATGCGATGGACTGGCCATGGTTGCATAAACTTAGCAACCTGTGACATCTACAGTGGTCATGAGAGGCAACACATACAAAATTTGGATGTTTCTTCGTGGTTGGTAGTAAACTACGCAGACTCGTCTCCAGGTTTACAGCTGAAGATGAACGTCTCGCCTCAATACGCATCAGAGCTAAATTTTTCAACATTAGCCTTATATGTGTACACGCCCCGACAAATGTAAAAGATGAGATGGAGAAAGACGAATTCTATGAGCGATTAGAAAGCCTCTACGATCGCTGCCCCAAGCATGACATCAAAATTGTCATCGGTGATTTCAACGCACAAATTGAGAGAGAAGAAATCTTTCGCCCTACCATCGGTAAATTTAGCCTACATGACACCACCAACAGTAATGGGGAACGGCTAATCGACTTTGCTGCGGGCAGAAACATGATCATAAGTAGTACCAGATTCCCACATCTCGAGATCCACAAGGCAACATGGCGCAGTGGCGACCTAATAGATCACGTGGTGATAGATGCCAGGCACTCTTCTAGCGTGCTTAATGTACAGAGGTCTTAACATCGACTCAGACCACTACCTTGACCTAGCCAAGGTACGTACTAGACTCAGCACAGCGCACGCCAAGCGAGCTTCCACACAACGACAGCTAGATGTTGGTAGGTTAAAGTCACAGCAGACTGCCGCTGCCTTCTCAACAAGGGCCTCACATCTACTCCGAGAGAATCCTCCGGCCTCCGACTGTATCAACGATCAGTGGAAGCGTATCTCAAACTCATTACCCACGGCAGCCAAAGAGGTTATTGGCTTTACTAATCCTCGAAGGCAGACATGGTACGATGAGGAATGTCACGTCGCTACTGCAGAGAAGAATATGGCACGACAAAGAACTCTGCAGGCGGGAGCAACACGAGCTGTTGTTGAGCGATATAGGGAGAAACGGAGAGAGGAAAAACGTCTGATCAGACGGAAGAAACGAGAACTGGAAAGGTGTGAAGTGGAGGAGATTGAGATGATGGGTAGCAGAAACGAAACCCATGGTTTTTATCAAAAAATCAAACGTATGACCGATGGTCAAAAGCAAGGAGCTTCGTTCTGTAAGGATGAACAAGGAAACATGGTAACAGATGTCCAGGAATCACTAAGGCTATGAAGGTCCCACTTCTCTACCCTACTTGGTGGCGATGACGGGAACATTACCGCTGGTGGAGATGATGAAAATCTGGATCCTCCGGCTGATGATGGGATTCCTGTGAAGCCACCAGAATATGAAGAGGTCTTAGAAGTCATACAACGGCTTAAAAATAACAAAGCGGCAGGCGCAAACGAATTATCCGCAGAGTTATTTAAGACCGGCGGCGACGAGTTGAATTGATGTATGCATCAACTCTTGTTCAAAATATGGTCTGGTGAGCGTATTTTTGTTCATACAAGCCATCTTTGCTTTTAGTACACTTTGTTCTGTGTGTGTAACACGGGTTCTATGATTTTACGTCGTTGTAAACCACTCCACCGACCAACCTCACATCGAGGATTCGCTGTTTAGAAGACTCTTACGTCAAGCTGAGCCTGCTGTGGTAGTATTCATGACCGCCCGCTCACCACACGGGCTAGTTTTTCATACAAATTTATATAAAATAAAATTTTGTTTTTTTTTTTAAATTTTTTTTTTTTAATTTGTATGAAAATTTTTTATATTTGAAAAATTTGTTTTTAGAAAAACTTTAATAACTTCGTCAATTTATGTCGGATTTGTCCCATTATATATATATATATATATATATATATATATATATATATATTTATACATATATATATTTAGATATTTATATATATATATATTTATATATATATATATATATATATATATATATATATATATATATATATATATATATACACATATATGTACATATATATATATAAAGGGTGGTTAAATTTCAAGGGCCGATGTTGAATGTGAACCACACCTAAACGTCAAGTTTTTTCCTGCATTTCTTTTGACATTTCTCAACTTCAGACTAACTCAATTTGAACCATGGAAAGATACACAATCGAGCAACGCGTTAAAGTTATTCAGGCCTATTATGAAAATGGGCGTTCAAATCAAAATGCATATCGTGCATATCATCTTCAGTGAAGAGCACATTTTCACCTCAGTGGATTCGTCAATAAGCAGAATTGCCGCATCTGGGCAAATGAGAATCCAAGAGTGATTGTCGAAAAACCAATGCATCCACAAAGAGTGACTGTTTGGTGCGGTTTATGGGCTGGCGGCATCATAGCGCCGTACTTCTTCGAAAATGAGGCTGGCCAGGCAATTACTGTGGATGGTGTTCGCTATCGTGAGATGATAACAAACTTTTTGTGGCCTGAATTTGAAGATATGGATGTGGACGATATGTGGTTTCAACAGGACGGTGCCACTTGCCACACAGCTAACGAAAGAATGGCTCTTATGCGCGAAAAATTTGATGGCCAAATAATCTCACGTCGCGGCGATGTCAACTGGCCGCCAAGATCATGTGATTTGACACCGTTGGACTTCTTTCTTTTTGGTTATTTGAAAGAAAAGGTGTACGCCAAAAAAGTCAACAACAACTCAAGAGCTAAAGGATGAGATAATTCGGCACATTAACGACATTGAACCTCAATTATGCCTCAGCGTCATCGAAAATTTAGACCATCGGATGGACGTGTGCCGCCGAAGCTGTGGCGGCCATTTGGCCGATATTTTGTTCCATACATATACACCAATATATCATAATAAAAAGAAATGTCAATAATTTCCTAAATAATTCGTGTTTTATTCAAAATCAACATCGGCCCTTGAAATTTAACCACCCTTTATATGTATATGTATATATGTATTATGATTTTTTTTTTTATATATATGTAATGACAGATTAGTGGTAGAAGGACGTAATGATCTGGCATTCAATTGACCGCAGTAGTTTTGTGGTAGTTCCACTTTCATCATTTCAAATATTATAATTAATTATGCCTTTGCGTGTTATGCTTTCAAGAAGCTGCTACAACAACCTTTTAAATTTTTATTTATTCGTGGTCAGTCAAAAAACACTTTTTTTTTGCTCTAAAACACTGCTCGAACCTTTTATGTTTCTTTCTTTAGCTTTTTAGGTAGTAATGTCAACATAATTTAACAATATTAAAGATACGTCACCTTTTTCTAGAATTCTCCAAGGGATTTATAAACATACCAAAAACACCTTCGGCAATGTTTCCATAATCTTTATTTAACAAACAGTTTATTTGCTAATAAAAGTCCCGTCAAGAGTTTGGTGCTCACAAATCTTTTATTGGTTATTAAAAACATTTTAAATGCTTTGGAAGTTTTATTTGGATTAACCCAAACAGTTTTAAAAGATATTTTGAATCTCAAAACACGTTAAATGTCGATTGGTTTAAAAACAATATCTATCTCTGGAACAAAATGTTGGTTTTCAGGATCATTTTGCTAAAATCTCGAACAATATCGTTCACTGACCAAGTTGGTTTGTCAAGCACTACTTGTCTTAAAAAGTTACAATACCGCGCAGGGGATACCATTTGGACTCGATTGACAAGATAAAAGTCAAAGTCGACGCAGATGGATATGGTATGTTCAAAAAACCACGTGTATATTTGTAAAAAAATGCATATGTGTGTATACCCTTGATTTGGGTAAAATATGTCAATTAATTTACAACAAAATTAAAAAGATGGGAACATCGAAGCTTTGAGCGAGGCTTTAGAGCTAAAGTCACCTCTATTTTTGAACTTGTATCAAAATTCTTAAAAATTTTTTTAAATTTTATCGATTATTACTTTACTGTCGACTAATTTGCTAATAATTCTAATTTTTCTATTCTATTTGTAGATGAATTGCCTCTCAAAACGCACAACGCTGCCTGCAAAACATTGCTTCGTGTTCAAAATAGCACAATGAAATGAAATCATAATTCTTTACATAGTGTTTATATACCGGTATTTTTGAAAAATTTCATGTTATATTTTCGCGATTAACTTATACAATAAAAATAAATTTCGCAACTAAGTTAAAGAAAAACAGTTGCTACTACTCAACAATATTAAACTTAGTTTTGTAACCTACAAAGACCTGATGGAGGATCTCTGTTAGGCAGCCATGATTCACAAAAAACAAATAAGTAAATGAAAAATGAAATATATATTCAGTTTGTCCGAAAGTTGGCAACGCATTAAATCAGGCATCGGAGACCCTATAAAGTATATTATTGATCAGCTCGATGAGACCAATCGATTAAGCCATGTCCGTCTGCCCGTCAGTCTGTCTGTCTGTTGCGATGCGATTTACGTAGAATGTTTTTAATATATTGCCATGAAATTTTAAACTTAAGCTTTTCTTGGTCCTATGATGTTTGTATGTCTGAATCAAGGTGCCACGCCAATTTTTATGTAGAGCATGTATTCACTCCATATTGGGTATAAACACTTCTCATGTCATCCAATGTCAAATCCAAGGTGCCACACCCATATTTAGGTATATCCTCCATACAAACTTACGGCCCATTTTCGAGTTTTTGTATGCAAACATTTATTTTTTTCTAAATGAATCGAATTAAAATTTGGTAAAATAAATTTCAATGTCCGCCTAAGTGAGCACTATCGATATTGTAAGGATCGGGCTATTATAACAAAGCCTCCATTCAATTTTGACCAAATTCATCGTCAAATTTAATCTAAGCGCCTAGTGAATATATAAACTATTAAAAGTGTTGTGTAACGGGTATTTTAGCTTCAGTTCCACCGAAGTTAACGTTTCTCCTTGTTTTATATACATTTTTTAAAATCTGTTGGCGTCTTAGAATTAACATGAATGAAATAATTGATGTACATATATAACAATATATTTTTATTAACTAAACAATTTAAGCCTTTTTTTCTGTATTATGATTTTTTATTTTTCTGTGTTATTAATGTATAGTTATTCCTATTATCTATACTATTTTAGCGAACATACTATGCTTGAAGTCGTAATAATGTAATAATGTCCCGTCAGCATAACTGACGATCAGTCCGTCCGTTACACGCGCTCCGCGCAACAATGTTTACGAATGCGTCGGATGACAAGAATGTCAACGACTCGTGACCTTCAAGCATAGTATCAAATTCAAGCTAAGAATTGCTTAGCTTATGTCTGTTCGCATACATCTATATGTATGCAATAAGCATTTACTGTAAGAATTAATTTGGATAAATAAAGTCAGTTCTGATTTAACCATAAACCAAACCAGAGTAATTATTTCTATTTAACATGGCGATCCTGCCATTCGTTCCTTCTAAAAAATATATAAATAAAAAACACGGTGCGCCTAAACTAAAATAAAATTATAGGCGCACCGTGGCAATTAAAATCCTTTTATACACCGCGCTGAGTATCTGTGTGTTTAAAAAAAAAAAAAGTTTATATTAAAAAAAATAAAAATAAAACAATAATATAAATGCAACATACGAGCAGCAACATTAAAAGAAAACAAGGAACAACGTTAACTTCGGTAGAACCGAAGCTGAAATACCCGTTACACAACACTTTTAATAGTTAATATGCTCACCAGAAGCTAAGATTAAATTTCACAATGGATTTGGTCAAATTTGTATTGAGGCTTTATGTTATGTTAGCCCGATCCTTACCATATAGAAAGTGTTCACTTAGGTGGACATTGGAATTAATTTTCCAAATTTGATCGAATTCATTCAGAAATAATAAATGTTTTCATACAAAACTCGAAAATGGGCGGTAAGTTTGTTTGAAGGCTATACCTAAAAATGGGCGTGGCGCCTAAGATTTGACATTGGATGACATAAGAAGTATTCTTACCTTTTTTGGAGTGAATATGTTCATAAATAAAAAAAGTTTGTATGGGGACTATATCTAAAAATGGGCGTGGCAACGTTCTTATGATATTGCCCTTAGAAGTGTTTTTATCCCAACTTGTAGTAAAAGCATTCATAAATCATAACTATTTTCATACAAAAAATCGCAAAAAGTGGTAAGTTTATATGGGGGCTATATCTAAAAATATGCGTGGCACATTGGTTAAATAAACAATTAAAATAAATGCAAGACAACATTGTTATTAATAACACTAGTTTACACCAAAAATGGGGTTCTTTCTAACCCACCTATTTCCATGTATTTTGGGGCGTAGATTTCAAAAATGGCCACCAAATTTTCTTTAGAACCGTTTAGGAGATATCTTTAATTTGGGTTAACGCCAAAATTTGAATTCATTGTGGAATTAATTTTCCCCAAATTGCGCGCTAATGTTGCCGTCCGTCTGATCTCTTGCGCTCTCTAGTTCTAAGTAAAGTTCAGTTGCAAAACTTTTTGAATTTTCGCGGGTTACGTATATTCGAATTTCTATTTTTTTTTTTGGCGTTATGTTGGTACTCATGTCTCTCACCTATGCCGACAAGCTCAGCCATTTTGAATGTTCACTAAATTGTTGACAGCTGCTTTGCGTGCACGTGTTTTGGATCGTCTTCGATTTTTACCTTTTCAAAAAATGGATCAAAGAACCTGAATCAAATCTTTTTTTTTTTTTCTGATGGGGACCGAGCTCTACCAAAATCAAAAACATTTGATTGGTATAAATTGTTAAAAGAAGGTTGCGAACGTGTTGAAGACGAAGAGCTCCCTGATTAACCATCGACCTCAACGGACGATGCTCACATCCAAAAAGTAAAAGAATTAGTGCTTGCACACCGTCGATTAACTATGAGAGACATTGCTGATGAAATTGGCATTTTGAAAGGATCAATTAATACAATTTTGAAGGATGTTTTGGGCCTCAAACGTGTCAAGTCCAGGTTGGTACCAAAATGAAGATTTTTTTTTAAAACTGTACTGATTTTTCGTGACTTTTTTGCCAAAAATCCAACCAATATCGTTCCGCAACCACCGTATTCGCTTGATTTGGCACCGTGTGACTTCTGTCTATTCCCAAAACTCAAGAGAATCGACTCGAAACACGTTCCCGGGGAACGAGGGTATTGAGGAGATAAAAGCTAAATCGAAGAGGCGCTCATGGCTATACCGGAAAGGGACTATTTGGCATGTTTCGAGGATTGGAAAAAACGGTGGCATAGGTGTATTTTATCGGGAGGGGATTACTTTAAAGGGGACAAAATAGATATTCATGAATAAATAAATAATTTTAAAAAAACACAAAATATGCGATACTTTTTGAACACACCTCGTATTTAATTCCCTTTTTTTTACTATTTACAGCAGGTGAGTTGTACTTTTTTAATTTTTTATGCAATTTATTGAAAACTTTTTCCCTATCTGCGTATGTGTACTTCTCCTGGATTTGCCATCTCCGTTTTTTTCTTTTCAAGTTCTCTTGAGTGGTCTTATTTCCCATTTTTTTTTTTTTAATTTGAGCCTCTCATTTTTTTGAGTGATTTCAAATTTTGTTTATTCTTTTCTTTCCTTTTTTTGTGTTTGGCATTATTTCCTTTGAAATGGCAGCACTTTTTTTTTCCAAACCGATTACGAAAATCGAGTGATCGATAATTGGTCTGCGATCGGAAAGAAGAAGACACTTAAACAAAGTGAAACAGCAAGTAAATTCACAAATTAAAATTTAAAAAATAAATAAAATAAAATTTTAACGCTAAAAAAAAAAAAAAAAGGCAAAAGGAAATATTTTACTCATTTGGCAATTTTGTGCTAAGAATTTCATCAGTCTGTCGCATGCTGATAGAGTTTTCTCGAAAGGCAGACAGACGCATAATTACAAGGTTCTATTCTTTTTTTTTTTTGCGACGATATTGGCATACTGGTACCATCCGTGGACATTATTTGTACCGTGGTTCACCATCATTTAATAATAATCATAGTGTTGCCGGCAGCCGCAACAAAACCAAATTACAACAACAACAATAAGTACATTAAGCCAGCGGTGCTTACTAAGTTATTTTTTTTTACAACAACAACAATAACTGCAGTGAGTACGATACGAAGCATATTTGTTGTTCTACATTTGCTTATAAATTGGTGTGCAAGGTGTGAACTAAAAGTTTATGACTTAAATTTTGTTCACTTGCACAATTGTTTTTCGAAATTTTTTTTAACGTGCCTTTTCTTTCTGTGAATCAATTTAACAAATTATAAATTTTTTTTGTCTTGATTCGGTTTCTAATTGTGCCAAAGAAAAAAAAATAGTTTTCATTTTTTCTCAGTCTACTGAACGATTTTGTTGTTTTCTATTTTTTTCTATTTTTTTTTATTTTCGTAAATTAATTTTATTATAGCAGAGAATAAGTTCAATCACTTTTCTGAAGAACTTGTGAGATTCGAAGAAGAATTTCAAAATGTCAAAAGAGAACAATTGACATTGTTCTCTAAAGACATTTATAAGGAAGAACTAAAAAATTTGTGGCGGTCAGTAAAAGGTGCTTATGATAGGTTGATGTCTGATAACCAAACAAGCAGCTTTTTTTGCAGCCTACATATCTTGTGGCTCTCAATTGGAAATGACATGTCAAATTTTGTTCCGAGGACAGGAGCTCGACTCAGATGCACTCGAATAACGCATCTGGTAGCAGGCAACGTTTATCAGAATCACATAATATTTCTTTACCCCCTTGTGATACTGATTTGTTTTATGGTGATTATAGTTCATGGCCAAGTTTTCGTGATATGTTTACAGCCATCTATAAGTCAAATACTTGACTACAACCAGTGGAAAAGTTGTATCACCTTAAACAGAAAACTCATGGTGAAGCTCGCGAACTCGTTGACTAATAATGGTTTTGAATTAGCTTGGCAGAATTAAGTTGACCGATACAAAAACAAGCGTGTTTTGGTAAATGGTCAGCTCAAGACCCTTTTTAATTTGGAAATTGTTTCTTCTAAAAATGGCACAGAGATAAAAGGCTTCAAAGAGAAATTAACAATGCACTGTCCAATCTGGAGGCTAATAGTATTAGCATCGAAAATTGGGATGCAATTTTGTTATTTTTGTGTTCTACACGCCTTCCAGATGCTACTCTAGCTCTTTGGGAACAATCTCTCAAAGATAAGAGAGCAATCCCGAAATCGAAAGATATGGACGAGTTTTTAACTGCCCGTTTTCAAACACTTGAAACGGTGTCAAATATTCGAACTTCGTTGAAAGTGAGCTCTACGAAACCTAGCTATTCTGGTTTCAACAGCAAAGCGAAACGTGTCAATACGTTTCAGACAAAAGTGGATAATTTGTGTAGAATGTGCAGCTCTTCAGAACACAATTTAAACAAATGTGCAAGGTTTTTAGCTCTCACCCCAATGAAGAGCAGTGATTTTGTGAGACAGAAACAATTATGTTTAAATTGTTTAGCGCACAGTCACATGAGATATTAATGTAAAAGTCAGTATAGGTGTAGCAAAAGCAATCAATTTCATCACACCTTACTTCATTGGGATACAACTGCAGTGTCTAGCCCTTATACAGTACATACTTCTAATGAGCAAGCGTATGCTCCCCAAGATGAAACAGGGACTAGCAGCCACAATCTTCAATCTTGTTTTACGTTCACGTCAAAGGATTGAATTCTTCCGTTGCGGCAAAAATAAATCGTTCATGCATTTTGCGTCTAAAATCATCGCATGAAATTGGATTTGATGTAGAGACCCAAACCTTTGTCCCTTCTAAACTTACTGGTTTTTTACCCAGTAAGGATGTTGCTTTGCCAACAAATATACATTTTGATTTTTCACTTGCCGATCCTCATTTTTACCAGAGTGGTCAAGTAGATCTACTGATAGGAAGCGACATTTACCCCCGGATAGTGAGAGGGGGAGTAAAACACAATGTTTTGGGTTCTTTGTTAGCCCAAAACACATCATTTCGCCCTCAATTCAGTGCAATAAAATTTCAATTCTTTCATGTTTCACCGAATTAAGTTTAAGTCAGCAATTGCAAAAAATTTGGGAATTAGAAAGCATTCCTGACAGAGTATTTCTGAGTGAGGAAGACGAGTTTTGTGAACGAAATTTCGTCAACACCACTACGATGAGGTGTTAAGTGAATATTTGACTTTACAGCATATGTGTAAAGTAAACCCCCAAGTGAAAATAAGAGGCATTATTATTTACCTCATCATGCTGTTTTGAAACCTGAGAGTTCATCAACCAAAGTTAGGGTGGTTTTCAATGCATCTTGCAAATCCTCTAACGGACTCAGTCTTAACGACATTTTGTATTCCGGTCTATCCCTACAGAACGATTTAGTGTGGCTTATCTCGAAATGGAGATTTTATAAATTCGTTTTCAATGGTGATATAGAGAAGATGTACCGCCAGATTAAGATACACAAAAACGATTCACCTTTTTCAGAGGATTGTTTTTCGCTCTTCAGAGACTGCTGAAATAGAAGATTTTGAATTGACTACTGTCACTTTTGGAGTCAACTGCGCCCCTTATTTGGCTATTCGGGTTCTACATCGCCTAGCCGACGATGTTCAGGAAAAAATATCCATTGGCAGCCGAAATTTTACGAAATATGATGTATGTAGACGATGCTCTTGCTAGTGCACATGACATCGCTACTGCTGTTCGTGCACGAGACGAACTTATTACAGTTTGAACCTCCGCTGGGTTTTCAATGCGAAAATGGACCTCAAATAATGATAAAGTACTAAGGGGACTTTCTAAGATTACATTACTGTGCGAAAACTTTTTAAAAATTGAGGATGTGAGTTCCGCAAAAACTTTAGGTATTAGGTGGAATGCCAAGACTGATCAGTTCTACTTTTCAGCTCAGCCTTTCCAGGCTGACATTATGTTTACAAAACGAAAGGTGTTATCGCTCATTGCGAAATTGTTTGATCCTGCAGGTTGGTTGGCACCAATAGTAGTTTCTGCCAAAATTTTAATGCAAACAAGGAAAGAACGTTAACTTCGGTGGAACCGAAGCTGAAATACCCGTTACACAACATTTTTAATAGTTTATATGTTCACCAGGTGCTTAGATTAAATTTCACGATGAATTTGGTCAAATTTGTATGGAGGCTTTATGTTATATTTGCCCGATTCTTACCATATCGAAAGTGTTCACTTAGGTGGATTGGAATTGATTTTACCATATTTAATTGAATTCATTCAGAAATAATAAATGTTTTTATATAAAAACTCGAAAATGGGCCGTAAGTTTGTATGGAGGCTATACATAAATCGATTCGTCTCATCGAGCTGATCAATAATATATATACTTTATGGGGTCTCCGAAGTCTCCTTCAATGCGTTGCAAACTTTCGTACAAACTGAATATACCCGTTTACACTTTGTGTAACGGGTATAAAAATTTGTTTAGAGAAGACTGATTGGGACGACTACCTTCATCAACTCAACATTTATGGAAAATATGTTTGGATGGGTATGTTTCTCTCCAGTAGCAAAATATGAGTACCATGGCTTCTCAGATGCTTCTGAGAAGGCCTATGGAGCGTGCTTATATATACGCGTTGAGTTAGAGGATCAAGTATATTCTCATATAATTTGTGCAAAAAGTAAAGTTGCTCCGGTTAAAACCATATCTTTGCCTTGGTTAGAGCTTTGTGGAGCTGCTCTGTTAGCTGATATCATATCAGCAGCACAACAGTATCTACCTTTAAATCCCAAGCATGTTTTTTGCTGGTCGGATTGAACTATTGTTTTAAGCTGGTTGCAAAAACCCCCATGTTCTTGGACCGTATTCGTGGCAAACAGAATTTCAAAAATATCGGAGAAAACTGACGTCAATTTATGGCGTATGATTTAGCAAGTCGTGGGATCTATCCCAGGGAGTTGGCTAACAATTCATTGTGGTAGAATGGACCTTCTTGGTTGACCGAAGAGAAGAATCGGTGGCCAAGATTTAAGAACCGAAGTGAATTAGAGTAAATGTGTCAATCTTCAAAAATTTTGATGACATTCTCGATCGTTTTTCTTCATAAGACCGACCGCTGAGAATAATAGCAAATGTGCTGCGATTTACTTCAGCTATAAACCCCAGAGTTCAAGATAAAGTGCGTTGTTCCACGAACTCAATTTCTTCTGATGAAATATCTGTTACAAGAAAGAAACTCCTAATCGTGGCTCAAAAGGCATATTTTCCTAAGGAATACATGGCTTTAGATCTTAAACAACCAGTACACGCCAAAAGCCCTATTCTCTCATTAAATCCATTTTTGAGTGAGGATGGCATAATTCGTGTTATTGGACGGCTGTGCGCCGCTCCAATGACATTTGATGAAAGACATCCAGCAATTTTACCTTATGAGGCTAGATTTTCACGATTGCTTGTCGAATTTGTGCATAAAATTTCCTTGCATGGTGGAAATCAACTTATGCTCAGATTACTAAGAACTGAATACTGGATTATACGAGCAAAAAACCTGATTAAATTTACCATTCGGAACTGTAAGAACTGTATTCTTTTTAAAACGATCTGAAGCGAGTCAGATTATGGCATCTTTACCAAACTTTAACTTTGTCGAGGCCCTTTATGACTACTGGTGTTGACTTCACTGGGCCGTTCGACATAAAAAATTATGCGAGTCGAGCATGTCTTATCACAAAGGGCTACGTTTGCTTGTTTATTTGTTTTGCCACTTAAGCAGTTCACCTAGAAGCTACTTTCTTAGCTGCTTTTTGTCGTTTTGTATCACGGCGTGGCTGTCCAGCTCAGGTTTTTTCTGATAATGGTACAAATTTTGTTGGAGCGTCTACTATTTTAAAAAACGATTTTAAAAAAATTTTTTCAATCTTCTCAAGATCGTATTCACGAGCAATATGCTGATCATGAAATAAGTTGGAAGTTCATACCAGCTGGCGCACCACATATGGGTGGCCTTTGGGAAGCTGGAATGAAAAGTTTTAAGTATCATTTACGACGAATTGGTGGTGAAATGAAGTTCACTATGGAAGAGTTTTCGCGAATTTGGAAATCGGAGATATTGTGGCAATTCGAGTGGAAAATTTACCTCTAAATGAATGGAGACTAGGTCGCATTTTAAAAACATACGCAGGGAGGGATAAAAGAGTCAGAGTCGCTGATATAAAAACAGTGCGTGGTGTTGTTACACGCTCCGTAGTCAAGCTAGTGGTGCTTTATAAACATTAAAGATATTTTGTTTGCTCCGAAAAATAAGAATATTTAAAACCTAGCATGGAAAAGGTTCGGAGCAAGGACGTGTGTTTGTGTGCCGATTGTGCTCCCACCCCCTAAAGAAGTGCGATGTGTTTTTGGCGATGCCGTACGAAGAGCGCCTACGGGCAGTATGGCTTCATCGTCATTGTTTATGTTGTCTCTCCCACGATTACTTATTAAAAGACTGTAAGAGCAAATTAACTTGCGTTGATTGTGGTGAGAGGCATAATAAACTGCTCCATGGGAACCGTAACCCTTTTCGACGAGAGAAATCAGTAGCCTCTACTGCACCTCTCTCATCACCTCCACGCCGGTCTACTGTTTTGACCACAGGCGATGGTGATCGAGAACTATCTCCAATTTTAGAGATAGATGAGGTAGTAGAGGTTGGATCGGTAGTGGCGACATCTTCTCGAAGGTCGCCTATTTTTACGGGACCGAGATCGCCATTACCCGATAGCAGAGGACGAAGCCAACAGCAAAATCGAAGTACGAAAAGGAAGAGGTCAGCTGATCGCCGCAACCGCGTTCGATCACCGGCACCTAAGAGACGCCATTTGTCCTCAGGGTCGGCCGGGGAACTTCCCTCTACGTCCCAAGGACTCCGGTCCACTGGGGCGTTAGAGATTTTAAGGAGTGGCCGGAGATTGTCGGTGCGGCGTCGCTCCCCCCAATACAGCCTACAATCCGCAGCAAGATTGTTTTGAGGTCGACAGCGAGAGTGAAGATTGTGGTTCACGGCAAAACGTTTTTGAGCGTGCGTTACTCGACCCCTGCATGCCCACCTCCACTATTTGCGAGCGTGCGGTACAGCGCCTTGGCCTGAAAACAACTAGTTTAAGCGGAAGGGATCACTGCATGTTGTCGCTGCGAACGAGATTTGGTTCAACCAACGAAATGACGGTCGAGGCGCGGGTCGAGTATGGTGTGAACCGGAGTCTTCCAGAAAGGTCAGCTAACGAGAAGCTGAAGGATGCCTTTGAGGGCATTGTGTTGGCTGACAGCGATTTTTGGCAGTCAGCACCAATATCAATCGTACTAGGAGCTGAAGCGTACTAGGAGGCAATACGACCTGCAATGCTGCCAGGCGTACCTGGGCGATCGATGGCACAACTATCCATTTTTGGATACGTTGTGTTTGGAGTACCGGACTACTAAGTCGGGGTGTAGCAGCTCGTCAAGAGTTTTAGATTTTGTTAAATATTTTTTTTTTTTTTTTAAATTTTTTTTGTACTTTTTTTATGAACCTTTTTAAAATTATTGTTAATGTAAATTGAAGTTGAATTGATTTCGCAGTGATGATGGAAGGCGGGCGGAATGTTAACACCAAAATTAAAATCATGGTGGAATTCATTTTCCCCAAATTGCGCGCTAATGTTGCCGTCCGTCTGCTCTCTTGCGCTCTCTAGTTCTAAGTAAAGTTCAGTTGCAAAACTACCGCGCAAATTAAAGCTACACACCCCGCTTGGCATTTTTTTTAAATTGTATTTAATCTTATTATATATATTAACTTCAATAGTGTTGTTTTTTATATTGCTGGGTTACGGTCGAGTGAATTTTATTTCCAGGTACAACTCAGCATTTTTTCTCCCAACTATATCTGCCGGCATTTTTTTATTTAACATCTAGTGTTAAACATTCAAAAACCCCTTTTTGTGGCCTTTTTTCAGTTATTACTAAAAATCTTAAGAATGGACTACACGACGATATGCTATTTGTAAAAATCGAATGAATACTTTTTGTGTACCAAGCGTCGAAACAAAGAAAAAATTTTATTTTTCATGCTTTTTTAAAAAATGTTAGTTTTTAATCCCAGTTTTGCAGAAGATAAAAACTATTTTTATTTATTTTTAAAATTTGTAAATTAAGAAAATTTCAAAGTAAAATAGACAAGTATATTTTATGTGATACATGTTTTTGTTTTTAAGTTTGACGGACCAGACATATTTATACCCATACAAAATGTATTTTTATTATTGTTTAAGTGGGTATTCATACTGCTACCGAGAGGTATATTGTACATTTTTGAAATCTACGCCCTAAAAATACATGGAAATAGGTGGGCTAGAACGAATCCCATGGAATGTTGCCAATATTTGTAAACTAATTGAAATTATTATTTATCTTGCAATGTGCATTGTGCAAAAGAATAAAAATAAAAGAAAATAAAAATAAAATAATCAAAATAAAATGCGCATATTATATAAAATAAATACTTAAATATGGAACTACGCACTCGTTTAATTCCAATAATTAAAAATATATATCCAAAAACAATAAATAATTAAATGAAAGAACAAATCAACATAATTCAATTTAATAAATGAAAAAAAAAAAAAAATAGTTAAAAAGTAAAGTTAAAAAAATATTGTGTAAAATGGATGAACAAACTAGACTCTCTCATTTACAAAAGTACTTACCATTTATTAAACACCTTCTTAAGTACGAAGTGAAGAACAAAAAATTATATCAAATTAGAGATTGGCTTCAATGCAATAAAAGATTTAAAGATAAAAATGTGGTAGACAACATTGAAAAAGCAATTTTGGCTCAATATAGATTTTTTTTCAATGAAAAAGAATGTTCCAATATGGATAAAAGACTTGTTTAACGAAACAAACAAAGAAGTAGAAATTGTAGGTTTGTGTTCAGATGATGATGATTTAGAAATTATATACGTCGACTAATACAAAAATTCTGAATCCGTTGTTTTACATGGTATTTAAGATTTTAATAAAAATATTGTTCAGAATTACGAACCACATAATGAAAAAAATTTATTTAACTATCGCTAAAATAATTTTAAGAAAAACAATATAATAATAAAAAGTTCCCTATTAGAACTCAACGGAGCTTAGAGCCAGAAGTGCCGCATCGATGGAAGTATAAATGACTGCGGCGGTGGATCCACAAAAATAAAACACCATTAACACAAAAAAAGACTGCGGCAATGGAAATCATCAACAGCAACATCCAGCAACAACAACAGCTGAACATCGATTCAACACCCCGCTACGGTGCGGAAGGGGCTAAAAGCTTCCATAAGGAAGCTGTCCATTTTTTTGAGTACCAAAACGCGTTTAATCGATGCTGCATTAGAATAAAATTTATTAACTAAACAGTAGGTCCCATCTAACCCCTTACAAGTGTATTAAACTTAGTTTTTTAAGTAAATTATTGTAAACTTGCTGTTGTGCTTTTGTAAACACTTGTATGGCTATAATAAACTAAAATATGTTCAATGAAGGAAAATAATTTAATTATTTTGAAAGAGGGAAACTTTAAAAATTTAAAAAAAATTTTTTAAATACAATCAAAAAAAAAAATTAATTTATATTCATAAAGCATAAATTTAAAAAGAACATACAATACATACAATACATATATTTACTTATATAAAAAAAAAGAATAAAATTTTTACTCATTATATCGACACTTGAAAAAAAAGATTGAAAAAAAAAATGTTTTTTTCTCAAATAAAAAATTTTTTTTTCTCAAATAAAAATTTTTTTTTCTCAAATAAAAATATATAATAAAAAAAAAGAAAAATCACCGATAAATTAACGCTGATAGAATATGTTTAAAGTAACGACTGAACAACAGACAACAAATTTAGGTCATAAAGATCATAAAAATATGCACATGATTGAGTGCAGTAAAAAAAAAATATATACAAAGCGTTCAGTAGCCATACTACGTAAAAACAGCGCAAATCTAGCGACCGTATAAAAAACAAGAAAGAACGCTGAAGTCGAGTATGCTCGACTGCAAGATACCCTGTACCCAATCTATATGTACCTTAAGTTAGGTTCTATTTTACTACCACACCTCATTGAATTTGATTTTCATAGAAAAACTTAAAAAATCGGGTATATCTTTGAATGGGGTTATACCTAAAATTTTGTTGGGCCTACCCATATTGGTCTATTTCATTGGGACTATCATAGACATAATTTATACTAAATTTAAATTTTCTAGAATAAAAAACAATGACGTTTTTATGTAAATACCCAAAATTTTGGGGTAAACTTGTATGGGGGCTATACCTAAAATTTTGTTGGTCCTACCGATATTGGGTATAAAAACTCCAGGGTATAAAAACTAACCAAAAATATAAAGTGATCACTAGTAATATTAGCAACCTTATCATTAATGGGATATCGATTAAATCGATTATTCCAACTGCTTGAAAAATTAGCAGGTGATAATGGATTGACTAAGATGCAGCAGTCACTATGTGACAATATATTTGAAAGTACAATGACCAAAAACTAAATACATATAGGAAATAAAATCCTAGAAAACGTAAAAATAGCCCTGACGCCCCCAGTATTCTATGGAAAAACATGACAAGAAACGTAACCAAACATATTCGTTAATGCATTATATAACAAAACAAAAGGAATGCAATTAGCAATAACTGAGCTAATTCAAAAATTAAAATAATTTCTTTAAAATAGAAATTAGAAACGATGACATTTTATATTTAACAATAATAATATTAAACAAGAAAAAAGTTAACTTCGGTTGGACCGAAGTTTGTACTATATACCTGTTACACATCATTTGACGTTGATAGACCTTCGTGTGCAGCATTTATATTAAATTTTATTTCAAAATATCATGTGATGTATTTTGCTTATTGTCTTAAAAAGACAGATTGTAAATAATCATAAAGTTGAAAAAAAAACAAGAAAAAACGTTAACTTCGGTAGAACCGATGCTTAAATACCCTTCACACAAATCTTTAAAGAGTTTATGTGTAATCATCAGTGGTCAATATTAATTTCAAATTTCGAGCTAAAAATACAGATATGTATAACAATATATTTCTCGAATATATCTGGAAATGGGCGGTTAGGTTGTATGCAAGAAACATCTGAAAATGGGCGTGGCACCATGATATTGGAAGAGTTTTTACCCAATATGGAGTAAATAAAAATCGGATAAATCGGAAAAACCGGAAAGTTTATATGGAGGCTACGCCTAAAAGAGGGCGTGGCATTTTGGTTTTGACACTGGATGACAAAAGAAATGTTTTTACACAATTGGGAGCGAATACATTCATAAATAATTACAATATTTAATCAAAAAAAAGAAAAAACGGTAAGTTTGTATGGGGGCTATACCTAAAAATGGGCGTGGCACTCTAATTCTCGAACTCATAATAGTCGTTGCCGAGAAAAGCTTAAGTTCCAAATTTCAGCTTAATATCTTTATATCTTCAACGAAAAAAGATGCTTAGAAATATACAGACGGACAGACGGACAGACAGACGGACATGGCTAGATCGATTCGTCTCGTCGAGCTGATCAAGAATATATAAACTTTATGGGGTCTACGACGTCTCCTTCAATGCGTTACAAACTTTCAGACAAACTGAATATACCCTTCACACTATGTGTGGCGGGTATAAAAATTTCAAAATACTAAACAAATTAAATATACTCTTAAAAATTTAGGAATTCGAGTTCCGATTTGGACCAATTTTAAACTGAGGACTTGGCATGGTATAAGAAACATTTTAACCATATTTGAAGCCATTCGCTTTATAAATACATTTTTTCATATGAGAACTTGAAAAAATGTTTGTATTTTTTTATGGGAGCTATACCTAAAAGTTGGCGTGGCACATTGAAACTACACAGGACCTAGAAAAGCTTAAGTTTAAAATTTCAGCCCAATATCTTTAAAACTGAGCGAATAAACCGCGCAGCAACACACAGACAGACGGACATACAGACGGACATGGCTAAATCGATTCGTCTCGTCGAGGTGATCAAGAATATATATGCTTTATAGGGTCTACGATGCCTCCTTTAATGCGTTACAAACTTTCCGACAAACTGAATATACCTGTTTACACTAGTGTAACAGGTATAAAAAAAATGGCAAATATAGATTAGAAGAAAACGATAATATTTAATATAGATTAGAAGAAAAACGATTATATTTAATATAGATTAGAAGAAAAACGAAATTGATTTACTACAAGATTAAAAAAAAATATATTTTTAAGCTTAATAAAATAAAAATAATTTCTTAGTTTTATTATTTTTTCTGACATATTATTATTTATTTCCAATTAATGTACTTAACAAAAACAACATTTTTATTTTTAAAATAACATAAGTTAAATAAAAAAAAAAAAAAACCTAATTATATATTAGAGAACGTTTTCAATTTAAGAAAAAAAGTAAAACATAAAATTAAAAAAAATAATATATACATATATTTCTATATTGTCACAAAAAAAAAAAAAGATGTTAAAAACAAAAAATAAAATAAATAAATATTCATTAAATCAAATAATTGTTTAAAATTTACAATAAAATACTAAAGTTCATTAATGTTAAAGAGTAATCATAAATTTTCCAATATATGATCATTCTTCCGAAAAAGGAAGGTGTAGCGAACATTCAACGGTATAATGTGTCCCGTAAACTGACGATTATCAAAAAATTTTTATGATACACGCGCTCCGCGCAACAATGCTTACGAAAGCGTCGGATGACAAAGATGTCAACAACTCGCGACCTTTTACTGTAAGAATTAATTTGGATAAATAAAGTCAGTTCTGATTTAACCATAAGCCGGATCTAATTTATGACCTGTTTTATCTAAAGTTAGTACTAAGTTTCCTTTTTTTCATATCTACACTATTTATTTTCTTATCATATCTGTGGTGAAAAGGAAAAAGTACTTAAGTCGACTTAAGCGAAAATTGAGATAAGAAGACTACGTTGATCTTCGTGATGAATAGTACCTCCATGCAAAATTTGAATTATTTTTTACGATTTTTCAGGAAGTTATAGACAAAGTCAATTTTTGCTTAATTTGACTTTTGCGTACAATTTCAAATTATTTTAAACTTAGGAGTGCTCAACTGCAAAACGGTAAAATCAGAACTAAGCAGTTTTTCCTTTTACCACAGATATATTGATTTCTGTATGTAATCTAAACTTAACTTCTTTCTCGTATGCTTTATAATCATATAATAAACCATATGTTGTTGGATTTTTGTATGAATGTATGTATGTATGTATGGCCTTTTCAGCTTGTGGTAAGCCTGGGCAGCACGAAGGGTATTAACCCAGGTGTTAGAATCCAATACCACTCGATACCAATTCTGGATCCCGATCATCCGGACGTCCTCCAGAACCTGATCCTTCCAACGCAGCGACGGTCTTCCCCGCTGTCGTGCCCCTCTGATTTCGTTCACGTTTTTATAGTATACCGTTCTCGCTGGAGCTTCTTTATCCAGCCCAGTGCATCGTTTATACCTGATGCGCCTAACTATATCGATGTCATTATATAGCTGGTACAGCTCGTGATTCATTCGAATACGGTAATCGATGTCCATTTTGACAGGAACAAAGATTTAACGAAGAGTTTTTTTCTCAAATGTTCCCAACGCCGATTTGTCAGCCTCTGACATGGCCCATGTTTCTGCGCCATACATCAGGACTGGGATAATCAGAGACTTGTAGAGTTTGGTTTTCGTTGTTCTGTATAAAAACTCTACTCCTCATTTGCTTATCGAGTCCAAAGTAGCATCGGTTAGCCAGAGTACTTATTCGTCTAAGGGGTCGCAGAGATGTTTACCGACCCTGACAACGCTTTAAGTGTTTGTCAGCGTCATCATACAGAGGCGAAAAACTTTGATCTGATTGGCGTGTCGAAAGCGGCTTTGAAATTGAAATCGAATCAACTCTTCGCCGCCGGTCTTAAATAACTCTGCGGGACGTTCGCCTGCGCCCGCCACTTTGTTTTTTTTAAGCCTTTTATTTTTTTTTTATAACCTTCGGTTGCTTGATTTTTTGATAGAATTTTCGAGCCTCATTTCTGTAGCACATCATCTCTACCTCCTCCAGCTCATGCGTTTCTTGGTCTTTCTTTTTGCGTTTGAAAGTGCGTTTTTCTTCTCTACGTTTTTCTCGATATCGCTCAACAACAGCTCGTGTTGCTCCCGATTGCAGGGTTCGCTTATAGGCAATGTTCTTTTCTACCATAGCAGTGCGACATTCCTCATTGTACCAAGTTTGCCTTCGAGGTTTAGTGTAACCAACAACCTCTTTGGCCGCCGTACTTAGTTTCTCTAAGCAGTTGAGAGACCTTTGTTGAGAAGGCAGCGCCGGTCTGCTGTGAGTTTAGCCTACCAACATTTAACTTTCGATGTATGGTAGCTTGCTTGGCGTGTGTTGTACTAAGTCTGGTGCGTAGCTTGGCTAGAATAAGATAGTGGTCCGAGTCGATGTTGGGACCTCTGTTTGCTCGTACATTATTAACACTCGATGCATGTCTGGCATCGAGTTGCCAGCGCCAAGTTGCCTTGTGGATGTCGTGTTGTTGAAATCTGGTGCTACTTATGACCATGTTGCAGCCCGCGGCAAAGTCGATTAGTCTTTCTCCATTCTAATTGGTGGTGTTATGTGGGCTGAATTGTCCGATGGTTGGACGAAAGATTTCTTCTCTCCCAATTTTGCGTTGAAATCACCGATGACAATTTTAATGTCATGCTTGGGGCAGAGCTCGTAAAGTTGTTCTAACCACTCATAGAATTCATCTTCCTTCGCATCGTCTTTATCCAATGTCCTGTGTCTGCCCCTGGAGTAGTTTTGTTTCTTCTAGCCGTCCTATCCATGGTTCGTGTGTTTTTATGGTTTTAAGTTGTTTTCCGGTTGAGGGGCCAACACCCTGCGATCCAACCTCATCCTGAGGGTTGTCTCTTTAGTTGGATTTTTACCAAAAGTTATTTCATATGGACAATATGGTGGTGTGGTATTATAACAATATGAAAATTAACCAATCCAATCATCCCTTCATTTTTATCAGTTGAAATATATGATCGTACGTATTCATTAAACATTCTTTGTATATTACTGTTTCTACAGAACCTAACGATGATGATATGGTGATGATATTATATGCTTAATGTTTCAAAGTTTACATAACTCATTCAGAATACTGTTTTTGTATTCAGAACACATGTCCGTCATGAGCGTCATCATCGACCCATTAATAAGTATCAAATTTTTAAAAATTGTTTCGGCTGTAACTTTAGCATGTTTACTTGTTTCTGGTATTGTTATAAGGTATAGTTAGTTACATTTTATTATCCGTTGAAAGTTTACCAACAAAAAGTTTATGAATTTTGAAGTACTAACGATGGAAACACTGTTCGCAGTGAATTTTGCGAACCTTAAATATTTTCTGTCTTGGGCTGGTCACCTGTGTCGGATGGACGAAGAGGCTCCAGCAAGAAAAGTTTGGAAGAAAAACGTGAATCAAATCGGAGGGGCGCGGCAGAGAGGACTTCCGCCGCTGCGTTGGGAGGACCAGGTCCTAGATGACATCCGCAGGATCGGAATCCCAAGATGGTATGACGAGGCACTGAATTACACCCGCTGGTGCCGAATCTTATGTGATGCCAAGGCCGACAATCGGCTGTAGTGCCACTTATATATATATATATATATAAATATTTTCAAATATCACAGGCATCGATGAGCAGCTCATTGAAAATTTAAGAATAGTTTTGATATGCTCTTCATGTCATTTACCAATAGTTGTTGAGAATTTCAAGCCTTTTTCTATGATACTGAATTTATCATCGACAAATACCTTTGGTTGCCAATGACCGCAACAGTACACAAGATTCTGGTTCACGCAAGTGACATTATTAAGAATACAGGACCAGGGTGAGTTGTATTAACGCGCTTCAAGCGCCATTCAGTTGGCGGAAGTTGGTCATCTTCGATAACAACTTAGTCTTCAATAGTAACAAAAAAAAAAAAACAAGGAAAAACGTTAACTTCGGTGGAACCGAAGCTGAAATACCCGTTACATGGGCGTGTCGTCTTGGTTTTGACCCTGGATGACCAAAAAAATGTTTTTACCCAATTGGGAGCGAGTACATTCATAAATAATTACTATTTAAAAAAAAAAATCGAAAAAAATCGATAAGTTTGTATGGGGGCTATACCTAAAAATGGGCGTGGCACTCTCATTTTCGAACTTAACCTAGTCGTTGCCGAGAAAAGCTTAAGTTTAAAATTTCAGCCCAATATCTTTATATCTTCATCGAAAAGATCGCATAGCAACAAACAGACGGACAGACAGACGGACATGGCTAGATCGATTCGGCTCGTCGAGCTGATCAAGAATATATATACTTTATATATACTTTATATACAAGAATATATATACTTTACACTATGTGTAACGCGTATAAAAAAAATATGTATATATATATATATATATATATATATATATATATATATAAATAAAAACAAAAACGATTAAGAGAAAATGATGGCTTCGCTCATCAACAAAACCAAAAAAAAAAAAATCGGTGGCTACGAGAAATGCATATTTCTCATTTGTATCGCCATGCAACATCAAAGACAATTCACCAAACTCCAACTTGTCTGTTACACCAGAGCCGTCAGCTAATTCTTGCTCTCATTTAAGTCTTACCAACATCTCATGTAGTGCTTAATGTATCACGCCGACTACTCCACTGCCTCCCTTCGAACCAATAATAGCTTCTGCAACAACAATTACAACACAAAGCGGATATAAAACATCGACAGCTTCGGCGCCAAAAACAACAACAGTATTTTCATTAATACCATCAATCACGTCATCTAAATCCTCATTGGTCATGCATATTCAAAAATCACCTTATATTGATGTACAGTACGTCAACAATAGTAACAACAATGTACCTCCAACTTCTTCAATTGTTTTACCAGAAAACGTTACTTCTCCGAACACAAACAATGGAAACCATACACGTACAAATCAGCAAAACAATAACAAAAAAACAAAAAGGACAAAACATAAAAAACATAGCAAAATTATTGGCTCAGCGAACCAAACACAACAAATCGATTCGAACTTTTAGCAGATGACAAGTCTGACGTCATACCTGTAGCTTTGAAGACTATATACAACCTTCAGCTTAAATATTATCAAAAGTGAATAAACCACCTTCAATATACATATATTCAGGGCATCGCCCAGAGAAAAGTCTTTAATGATGCCCTTAAAGAAGTGGCTCAAAAAACTTTAAATTAAAAGCGTTAGCTATTTTTTTTTTTTTTATATTTTCCTATGATTAAATTTATACATCTGTCTACAACAACATTTAGTACATTTTATAACATCGATAAAAGAAAAAAATAAATTCAAAAGAACAATTTCTTTAAATTATAATTAAAAACAAGAAAGAGATCTATGAATTTCTTTATTAAATAAGTAGGCGTTTATTGATAGTGCGGATCCTTTTTAGACGTCGTCTAGTAGTTAACTCAAGTATGGGTAAGTAACTTCTCTCGTTGTTTGAATGTGACAGGATTCTGGTGTGGAAACTTCTACTAACTGCTACTATTTCTTCTTTAACGGTGTGTATTTTGAGATCTCTGAGTATTTTTGACTGCTGCCGTTGTATTATATTAATGTTTGATGTTTTAGATGTACCCCAAACTTGAAGGCCGTAAGTCCAAATTGGTTTTATGATGCTTTTGTACAATAGAAGTTTATTGCTCATAGAGAGCTTCGGTTTTTTGTTCATAAGCCAGCTCAGTTGACGACATTTCTCTTTCATTTGATTTCGCTTTTTTTCACTGTGTAACTTCCAAGTCAGTTTATTGTCTAAGTGAATTCCCAAGTATTTGGCCGATTTCTCAATAGGTATGTCTACATTATTTATTTTTAAAGGAATGGGCACGAAAACTCTTTTGGTTGTAAAGATAACATGTGTAGTTTTGTTTTCGTTAATTTTTATGGCCCATTTGTCAAACCATTTTTTGGTGTTATCAAGTATGTTTTGAATCTTATTAGAGGCTGTAGCTAAGTCTTTATGTGAATAAAGATGAATTGTGTCATCTGCGAAAGTTGCTATCATAGAAGAGGATTCTATTGATATAGGTAATTCTTTTGTAAAAATTACGTATAAGAGTGGTCCAAGAACGCTACCTTGAGTTATACCTGCTTTAATTGGCCTTATTGTAGAGTGAGCGTCTTTAACTTTTACATAGAAGTGTCGATCAGGTGGAAGTAGCTTGGGTTTTTTTTAATTTTTTTAAAATTATAATAGCTGACCACCCCCATGCCCTGTGCCGTCTGGGTGATTTGTATTAGATAAAGTATAGCCTGTTATCTTCAGAAAATGTTTAGATGTAAAATGTGTTTCTGAAATAAGTGCCAGATCAATATTATTTTCATAAAGGAAGTGCTTTAGTTCTAGTATATGTTGCCTCAGCCCGTTAGCATTCCAGAATATAATTCGTAGTGTATCTGAGCACATATCTACGAATTTGTCTTGGATACTAAAAGTGTCACTATATTGAGTATCGCTGACATTTGTTGAATCAATTGCTTCATCATAAGTTTTAGCTCTTGCATGTCATTAAGTTCAGTTGAATTTGGGTTGGATGGTAAGGAGTTGTTAGTGGAATCTATGTTAGGTGGTAAGTGATTTGAAGATGGAAAAGTGGGTTGTGTTTCGGGTTGAACAAGTTGGGAAGGGATGGTTTGTTTAATTGGATATGGTGTATTAGACTTATTGCCGCTAGCTATTTGAGCAAAACTTATGGAGGTGTCACTCTAATACTAGAACTTGGAGGGGAGAGACCAGCGCATCTACATTTTTATTTGGTACTATTTTTTCTAAGCTTGGGAAAGCGTTTAACTTTTAGTGCTTTATAGACTTCGCAGCCTTTATAGTTAGCAGTGTGGTTACCAGTGCATAGAGCACATTTGGTCTGACCTTTGTCGTAAGATAAAGTGCAGTTTATTGTTGTATGGGAACCAGCGCATTTAACAAATACTAAATCTCTTGTGCAAAATTTTTGGTATTCTCATACTTCTGACAATTTGCACATTGCGATAGTGTGCATTTAATATGAGGTGGCTCGAATGAAATTTTTGTCTGTAGAAGATGTGAAATTTATATACATCTTTATTGTTGCCTTTGCTTTGAAGTTCAATTGAAAAGAATGGAAGAGGCACCTTTATGGTTCGTTGTTGAATATTATAAATATGTTTAACATTGTGACCTAGCTCTAGATT